>CM022303.1:705469699-705493336 GCA_011799875.1 Thinopyrum elongatum | reverse complement strand
CCTCTTTCTGTGAAGAGAGAGCCTCCTTTTTATAGCCGCGAAAAACGGCTGCCAGTGAAGCCTCGGGAGCCTCCGCTCGACTGCCAGCGATGCCCCACTTATTTATTTTACCTACGGGAGCATGCACGCCGTGTTCCCTATAGCGGTACATGCGTGTCTTCTAAAATATGGAAGGGCACGAGAGAAAGTGCGCGACAGACTGCAATCTACAGGACTTCGCTTTCTTAACATGGGCGTTGTCTCCCGGTGGATGATTGGCTTGGCTCCAGTGTCTTCTAAGTATCTGGCAATGCACAGAGATACTCACACCGTTGGCTTGAATCCTGACTCCGACTTCTTCTCTGATGCAAATATTCTGGCATCTCATTGCATCAAATAGACCCCATTTTATGTTGTTCACACTGATATAAGACCCCACAATATTGGTATTATATGGATAAAAAAAATGTTTGATGCATCGAGATCAAGAATATTCCATCAGAGAAGAAGGCAGGAGTTCAGGATTCAAGCCAACGTATGAGCAATCTCTGGGCATGCTCATATAATTAGAAGACACTGGAGCAAGCCAATCATCCCCGAGGAGACAACGGCCATGTGAAGAAAAGGCGAAGATTCCTGAGATGAAGTCTGTCGGGCACTTTCTCTCGTGCTATCCATATTTTAGAAGGACACGCATGTACCCTAGTAGGACACGCGGGCATGCTACGTATGTCAAATAAAAATGGAGGGCATCCGGCAGGTTCGAGCGGAGGCTCCGAAGGCTGTCACTGGGCAGCCGTTTCGCGGGCTATTAAAAGGGAGGCGCTCTCTTCACAGACAAGAGAGGCGTAGAGAAGAGAGAGAGGAGAAGGACGGAATGAGAGAGCACTCAAGCCTAGAGAAAGCACTCGAGCCGAAGCAAGCAGCCAGCCTATTCCTTGCCTAGATATAGCCATCACTAGTCCACTAAGATTAGCAAGAAGGCGCTGAGTCGCCAGAATATCAAGGGGTAATCTTATCCTAGTTCGTGTGTATAATCCCTTCCGGGGTTTCCCGAAAGGAAGAAAACCAATGTAAATTATGTTGTTTGAAATGATCGTGTAGTTCTCTTGGTTTCACTGGTGTTTTATTTCTGAATTTATGGGAGAGGTTTTATCTGCTAGGGATCCAAGGAGAAACCTCGGCGTGTTGTGTTCTCCGTGTAGCCCAGAAGAGTTGCGTTGAGGAGACCCGTGCCGTAGACGAAGTGTTCCCTTCGGGTGGAAATGCCTGGGAAGAACGATAAGAATTCTGCCTAATAAATTGCAATTAAAACCGCTTAAGGTGCACGTAACTAGTACATCTGTGCAACGTAATGATACATATGGTGAGCCGAGGTAGGATAGTAGAATTTCACAATGCCTGACCGTCAAAGAACGAAAGGACATATCTGCCTCGGCCAGCCCTAAAGATCCTGCATATGTAAGTCAAGCGACTATTAGGCCAAGTGTAACTATCAGACAAGCCACCAATAATGAATATGTTGAAGAAATAAAATGCTGCAATATGATAACTAATTGTAAGGACAATTCATAGTCCAAATACGTAAGATGAATATTAACCAGAACTAGATCAGCATAAAACTAGCACCATATAATTAGTTCGCGCAACAACTGAATATAGACGCAAAATATTGGTTAGAACACTTATGTAGATATCATATATTGTACAATTTATATTATGGTTTATAGTTGGTATCAGGCCAGAATATAATCATTGAAAGGTTTAAGGTATTTAAAATTAGACGTTAGTACAGGATAGGTAATAAATATAAAGAAGATATTAATATAAGGTGCAGAAAAATCCCTCGCGGAGCATATTGGCATACATCGCATAGTCGAGTAAATTATTGTGGTCGATTTGATATAAATTTTACATATCTTGGAGGAAAAAGGCCAAGATATACTTGAGCAAAAAAATTGACAAGCATATCAAAGAATCTCAAAAAACTCGCAACAAGTGCTCGGGTAATAATAAAATAGATATTCATTCTTCATAAACTTGAAGAAGCCCAAAGCAAGAAAGACAGAATATTATTGCAAGGAATAACCGACTATATTAAAGAAGAAGTGTGTCAATAGGCGTTAATCTTGTAAAGGTAAAGACTCGTGTCACGCCTTTGAATCAAGTCAAGGACATTCCTTGAATAAAAGGTGTCAGAGGAATAAAATCTTATCCTCCTCTTAGTTATATGAACGAATATAGCCAAAGCTTTAAACAAAGTTGCGTACATTGTGTCACCCCCTGTCGGATTTTTCTGATCACGACTCACGAAAGAGACTCTAAAATTATAATAAGGCAGAGATAACACTATCCTCCAGCTTTTAATCCGTAGTTTTGGAAAAGTAAATAAGTAGTGTTCAAAGCAACAAAGATATGTGTGTTATCCTATCTGGAAACTAGTGATCTTCATCAAGGAAATATTAATCAGAAAGATGGATTACCTACAGCGTCTCCAGAGAGACCAAATTCCTTCCAGGGAACTAAGACAAGACTCTAAGCCTCTTGCAATGAAAGCATAGATATCATGCAAAGTGTGATGGGTTGAGCATAGAAGAAGTTATAGATTGCAAAAAGTTAGAGAAGATATCAAAAAGATACTCTAAGAAAAATAAAACCACAGCAAGTTTATCATTGGGTTTGTTTGAAAGCAAAGAGTAGTTTATATAGAATATGGAAGTAGAAGTAGAGCTTAAGTGTTTTTAAACGCACAGGTAGATCTACGTATTGTAAGCCAAGAATATTTGAAAATGATTAAGATATTGTGGTTATAAAATATTCATCAAGGATGTATATCATAGGAGTTAAAGGCCATGACAACGAAAGAACATTAGGAGCAAAAAGTGATAAGTAACACTATTAGGACAGAAGAAGATGGGAAGAATCAATTGTAAAAGCGCATTAGGCTTTCTGGAAGGAGATATGAATGAAAATAAACTAATAACATACATAGCTCCAGACCTAATAATGCCTGTTAAAGAATTTATTGAAAAAATGAGTTTTGGTTTCCAAACTAAAGGATATGAAGATTTTAAAGGAACAAATTTGTTAGTAAGCATAGAATTTATAGGAAGGCTCACTAACAAAAGTAATTCTAGATATAGAGTAAACATAAATAATGTAATTGATAGCATGCAATCTAAAGGCATACAATTTATGAATCCTCTGACAATTAGTTCTGAAGAAAGAGCAGGAGAAGAATGGAAGATAGGTGAATTAATAGAAAAGAAGGAATTAACACTACCTGAAAACTACATAAGTTATCAAAATTGTGAAGGAGGTAGTAGTATCAGATTCATGAATTATAGATCAGCATCCATAGAAGACACAGAATCTTTTATGCCAGAAACAGAAATTAGTGATAATAAAAATAAAGGTGTAACCGAATGCATGGAAAAAACTAATATAGATGATGAAATAATTCATTGGGAAAAGAAACTAAAGCATATAGAATGGGAATATAGTCATTCATGGACATCAGACTGGCCTAAGATAAGAGAAAGAGAATTATTTTTCATTAGAGAAATTTCTAGATTAAAAAGATTAAAAAGTGAGAAAAAGCCAGCAATTAGTTGTTCTCGTGTGATAAATAACACCATAGCAGCAGAAGTAAAGAAAGATAATATTAATAGTAATAATAATGTTACCACTGAAAATAATGATAAAAATAAGAATATTGCTCAGAGCCACAAAGATGAAGTTGTGGATGAAGAAGAGCAATGGGATATAAATAATAAGCTTTTATTAGAAAGTTATGAAGAAGAAGAAGAAGAGTTAGAAGATAAAAATTATGATGATGCAGAACAAAATAATGATTTTTATAACTCACTAGATGATGTGGGATTGCATAATTTAGACAATGCAATGGAAGCCATGGAAGTAGAAAATAGTGGAAAAAGAAGAAGGGGATATGGAGAATCGTCAGTAAGAAGAGATGAAGAAAGGGAGAGACCTACCAGATCAGCTGGACGATGGCCTCCAGAAAAAGATGACTACCAACCCACATATATCCCTGGACAATATAGATATATGGGTACCAAGAGAAGAGATTTTGAAAAGCCAGTACAATTTCAAAATTATAAAAATGATGGTGCTATTTTAAATTTAGCAGCCCATGATCCGATAGATTGGCCGAATATAATTAGCATATGGAAAAGTTTAATAGTTCAAAAATATATACAAAACCAGCATAATATTGGCACAAAGGTTGAAGATATGTTAACATATCTTGAAACATTTTTAGGAGAATCTGTAAAAGTCCTATGGGAACAATGGGTAGAAGCATGCCCTGATCAATACCAAGAATTAAAAAGAGCAGGAAGCAATCCGAATAACTTTGCAAATGTTATTTCAAATATGATCATAGCAGAAGATCCAGAATTAGGACATACTGCATTACAAAATGAAAGATTAAGAGAAATAGAAAAATTAACTCTAACAAGCTGGAAAGGCATAAAAGAATTCTCTCAGCATTACTTATATAATGCTACCACTGCTAAGCAAGGCTTTAATATAGGAGTAGTAGAAAGATATTTTAATAAGTTGCCTGACCCTTTAGGATCTATAATATTTGAGGAATATAAAAAGGAATCAGGAGGAAATATTGTAAACATATCTCAAGCCATAACATTTGTCTTTAAACAGCTAAGAAAGATATGTACAGGCATACAAGCTCAAAGATCTATGAAGAAAACAGATTATAATTTCTGCAATAACATTGTCCAAATACCATTAACATATGGAGAAGAAAGGTATAAGAATAAAAAATATTATAAATCCCAAAGGAGAGATAATAGAAATTTTAGAACTAAGAAAAGGTTTTTCTTAAGAAGGTCAGATAATAGAGCCCCATTTCTACATAAAAGAAATGTAAGAAGATATGATCCTAGAAAAACTTATGATAAAACATGTAGGTGTTTTATATGTAACTCTCCAGATCACCTAAGTAGAACTTGCCCTAATAAAGACCAGAAAAGATACTCTAGTAAATATGAAGAGCAAGAAAGAGTTCTAATTATAGATAATGTTAATGAAAATATATTAACATGTGATGAAGAAATAAAAGATGATGAGTCAATATATTCAATTATTGAAACAGATGAAGTAGAAAATGAGACTCAAGAATATGATTCAAGTGAAGATGAGATAGACTTAATAGATGAGTTATCAGGTTTAAAAATAGAAATGATGAATCAAGTAGATTGCGAACATGATTGGGTTAAAGGAAAAGGTGATTATAATATCAAATGTGCTTTCTGTATATATTATCCAAGCCAAGATAATAGGTTCACATGCAGCTTATGTCTAAGGCAAGCTTGTGCCTCCTGTCTAAAAGCCAAAAATCAAATATGGAGACAGGAAATAGAGTTTGAACCAGAAGAAAAAATATTATCTAGTAGAATCAGAAATCTAGAAAATAGGATGAATATACTAGAAGCAATGCTAGAAATATTAAAAGATGAGCTAAAGAATAATAAAGAAGAAGAATATGGTGCTGCTGGAAGCACAGAAATAAAGGAAGGAATGGTTATAAAGTAATATTTGAGCATATTCGAGCATATCAAAGAATAATGGTTTATCTGACATATCCTCTTGATCACTAATTCTACAGATATGGAGAGAAGACTTCACCCCCACGGGTTCAAAACAATCAGCTTTGGAGCTGAGAATAGTCTAAAGATATTTGAGCCAAATACTTTTAATTTCAGGCCCAAGAAATATATGTATCTAGATGAAATTCAAGGATGCATACTTGATAATTTTTGGAATCAATATAATAACAAAAGAGATGATAAAGGTTATATGCTATCAATCCTGAATAGCCTAGCAGAATATTTCAATATGTTAAATAGAGGAAAAATGATGAATAAAGGACAAACATCCGCAGAGAATATGGAATATCCAGAGCACAAGACGTTATATGTCTTGTTTGAAGGAAAGAGGCCAGGAATATATACATCATATGAAGAAATAAGTATAGAAAAGCTAATAGCAAAGAAAAATGGAGAAAGCATAAACTGGAAAAGTTATGCTTGGGCCGATGAAGCTTTAAAACATGCAGAGGCTGTCATAGGACATGTATATTATATAGAGCCATCAGCCGAAGAATATATCCACAAGGTCCATAAGAGAAATAATGCCAATCCGGCAACAGCAGTTCTCAATAAGTTGAAAATAGATGAATCAAGCTCCGAATATGAAAAAGATAATATTTCTCCAAAATATAAATCATATAAAGAATGCCTTGTCAAAGGAGTGGATTCTTTAAATGGGGAATATATTGATATGAAAATAGATGAAAAATGGGAAGATATGTCAAAAGTGTGGAAAGAAGAATTGAAAATAGATTTGAAAGAAGAAATATTAAAGGAATTAAGACAAGAAATAGTTGAAGAAATAAAGAAAGAAAGTAATCAAAAATATGTTTCTTATTTGTCTGACGATGACCATATGGACATCGCTGGACATGGGCAGCATATTGATTAGCAATTAATGATACGTGAATATTGGTATTAATCAATAGGCCATATACTTGAATTGATATTGCTATCAATTTTTTGGGCGCGGAGGACCTCCCCGAATATTGATGCAACCCGAATATTGATATGGTATATCAATCATATTGGCGGGGAAGACCCACCCATATATATAAAAAATTGTTTGATGCATCAGATTCCAGAATATTTGCATCAGAGAAGAAGGCAGAGTTCAGGATTCAAGCCAACGGTGTGAGCAATCTCTGTGCATTGCTCATATAATTAGAAGACACTGGAGGCAAGCCAATCATCCACCGGGAGACAACGCCCATGTGAAGAAAGGCGAAGATTCCTGAAGATTGAAGTCTGTCGGGCACTTTCTCTCGTGCCTATCCATATTTTAGAAGGACACGCATGTACCCTAGTAGGACACGCGTGCATGCTACCGTATGTAAAATAAATAAGTGAGGGCATCACTGGCAGTCGAGCGGAGGCTCCCGAAGGCTTCACTTGCAGCCGTTTCGCGGCTATAAAAGGAGGCGCTCTCTTCACAGAAAGAGACAGACGTAGAGACAGAGAGAGAGAGAGAGAGAGAGAGAGCACTCAAGCCAGAGAGAGAGCACTCGAGAGAAGCAAGCAGCCAACTCTCTTCCTTGCTTAGTAGGAGATTAGCCACTCCACTAAGTAGTATAGCCAAGAAGGCGCTGAGATCGCCAAGAATATCAAGGTAATCTCCTAGTTCGTGTGTAATCCCTTTGGGGTTTCCCGAAAGGGAAAACCATATGTAAATTATGTTGTTGAAATGATGTAGTTTCTTTGGTTTCACTTGGTGTTTTTATTTCTGAATTTATGGGAAGAGTTCTTATGCTAGGGATCCTATAGGAGAAACTTCTGCGTGTTTGTTCTCCGTGTAGCCCAGAGTTGGCGTTGAGTGAGAACCCGTTGCCGTAGAGAAGTGTTCCCTTCGGGTGGAACTGCCTGAGAAGACGATAAGAATTTTACCTAATAAATTTGCAATTAAAACCGTCAAGTGAACGTAACTAGCTACATCTGATGCAACGTAATGATAAATATGGTGAGTACCGAGTAGGAATTTCACAACCTGCGAAGAACGAAAAGGACGAATATCTGGTCCCGGCAGCCAGCTAATAGATCCTGCATATTGGTTGAAGTTAAGCAAGAATTAGCCGTGTTAACTATCAGACACACGCATATCATTGAAATAGTGGCAAAGAATTGAATATTGCTGCAAATAGTGAAATACTTTTCTAAATAGTAAGGCACCAATTATTTGCATAGTGCCAAATAGTAAGCTGAATATTAACCGCAGATACTGATCAGCATCAAATAGCACCGCATATATATTGTTCGCGCACACTGATATTTGTCTTTAAACAGCTAAGAAAGATATGTACAGGCATACAAGCTCAAAGATCTATGAAGAAAACAGATTATAATTTCTGCAATAACATTGTCCAAATACCATTAACATATGGAGAAGAAAGGTATAAGAATAAAAAATATTATAAATCCCAAAGGAGAGATAATAGAAATTTTAGAACTAAGAAAAGGTTGAAAAAATATTTTGGTTTCAAACTAAAGGATTGACATATTTTAAAGGAACCATTTGTTTATTAAGCATAAGAATTTATGGAAGTCTCAGTAACAAAAGAATTCTAGATATAGATAAACATCATATATGTATTTATAGCATGCAATCTAAAGCAACATTTTGAATCCCTCGACATTAGTTCTAATAAATAGCAGGCGAAGAATGGAAGATAGTGAATTCATAAAAAAGGAATTAACACTGACCTGAAAACTTAAAACTACGTTCTCAATTGTGAAGGAGGTAGTATATCAGATTTCCATGAATTATAGATCAGCATGCCATCGAACACACAGAATCTTTTCATGAACCAGCAAACAGAAATTAGTGAAAATAAAAATAAGGTGTAACCCCGCATGCATGTAACAAACTAATATAGATGAGACATCATTCATTGGGAAAAGAAACTAAAGCATATGAATGGGAATATATTCCATTCCTGGACAGCAACTGGCCTAAGATAAATAAAGAGAATTATGTTTCATTAGAGAAATGTCGTATATTAAAAAGATTAAAAAGTGAAAAAATCCAGGCAATTAGTGTTCCTCCGAGTGTGATAAATACCACCATAGTCAGAGAAGTAAAGAACGATAATATTAATAGTCTAAATATGTACAAGGAAAATAATGATAAAATAAGACTTAACTCCGAGCCCAAAGCTGAAGTTGTGGATGAAGATAGCAATGGGACATATAATAATAACTTTTATTAGAAAGTTTGAAGAAGAAAAGAAGAATTAGAAGTAATAAAAATTATGATGATGCAGAACAATATTATTTTATAACTCCTATATGAGTGGGATTTGCATAATTTAGACATGCAAAAGGGGGTGGGAGCCATGTAAGTAGAAAAAGGGAAATAAGAAGGGGATATTGGAATCGTCAGTAAGAAGAGATAAGAAAGGGAGAGACCTACCATTCACTGGACAATTGCATCCAAAAAAGATGACTACCACCCCATAAAATCCCTGCAATATAGGATAGTACTGGGTACCAAGAAAGAGTATTTTGAAGTCCAGTACAATTTTCCAAATTATAAAATATGGTGCTCTTATTAAATTTAGCATCCCCTGTCCGCATAGATGGCCGAATATAATTAGCATATGGAAAAGTTTTAATAAGTTTTCAAAATATATACAAAACCACTAACATATTGGCACAAATGTTGAGATATTTACCTCTCTTTGAAACTTTTAGGAGAACTATAAAAGTCCTATGGAACAATTGTTAGACAATACCCTGATCAATGCCAAAATTTAAAAGAGCAGAGGCAATCCGAATAAACTTTGGCTAATTGTTATTTCAAATATTATCATAGCAGAGCGATCCATAATTAGGACATAACTGCATACCCAAGGACAGATTAATAGAAATAGAAAAATTAACTCTAACAAGTAAAGGCATAAAGAATTCCTCTCATTACTTATATAATGCTACCACTGCTAAGGCAAGGCTTTAATCTAGAAGTAGTAGAAAGATATTTTAATAGTTTGCCTGACCCTTTAGGATCTATATATTTGAGGAATAGAAAAAGGAATCAGGAGGGAATATTGTAAACATATCTCAAGACATACATTTGTCTTTAAAACATCAAGAACGATTGTACAAGCATACAGCTCACAGATCTATGAAAAACAGATTATAATTTCTCATAAATTGTCCAAATCCATTAACATAGGGACGAACTTAAAGAATAAAAAATATTATAAAGTCCCAAAGGAGAGATATAGAAATTTGATCACTCAAGCTAAACTCGGTTTTTCTTAAGAAGGTCAGATATAAGAGCCCCATTTCTACATAAAAAAATGTAAGAGATTGATCCTCAGAAAAACTATGATAAAACATTTAGGTTTTTTTCTACTGTAACTCTCCAGATCACCTAGTAGAAGCCTTGTTCCCTAATAAAGACCATAAAAATCACTCCTAGTAAATATGAAGAGCAAGAAAGAGTTCAATTATAGATAATTTAATGAAAAAGATATTAACATGTGATGAAGAAATAACAGCTGATGAGTCAATATCTTCATTAATTGAAATCAGATGAATAGAAAATGAGACTCACTAACAAGAATATGATTCAAGTGAAGATATATAGACAATGATAGTTTCAGGTTAAAAATCGAAATTATGAATTCAGTGATTGCGAACATGATTGGTTAAAGGAAAAGGTTATTATATATCAAATGTGCTTTCTGATATATATCCAAGCCAATATAATAGGTTCACGATGACAGCTTATTCTGAAGGCAGCTTTGCATCCCTGTTAAAATCCAAACATCAAATATGGAGAACAGAAATGAGTTTGAACTCAGAAGAAAAAAATATTATCTAGTAGAATAAGAAATTTCTAGAAAATAGGAATGAATATACTAGAAGTCCAATGCTAAAATATTAAAAGATTGAGTAGAATAATAAAGAATAAGAATATGGTGGCTGGAATCCCAGAAATAAGGAAGGAATGTTGTATAAAAGTCAGATGTTGCATATTAAAGAATAATAGTCATCTGACATATCCTATTTACATCTAGGAAGAAAGGACTTCTTCCGGTGGAAGTGAATGCGCATATGTATCGAAATAATATGATAGTATAAAGATATGTTCCAAACCAAATACTTCATTTTTCAACACCATTAGAAACAAAAATCAAAAAAAAAAAAAATCTAAAAAACCTGTTGATAGCTCCAAAGATGCATATTGGATAATATTAATATTCTTGAAAGAAAAAGGAAAGGATACATTGCTATCTAAATCTCAATATTCTTAACAGACTATTCTAAGAATGGTGGAACAAAATAATACCAATACCACAAATATTATGTTCCGATATAATATAATCTGAATACATATAAATTGGGAAAAATACTATGAATAAAGTCAATTATGCCTTGAATTGGCAAAGATCATGAATCTTTGTTATTTCAATTATCAGAATGATGGCGGAGAATATGAAAAGAATATATCTCCCCAAAATAATCAAACATATAAAGATTGTGCCTCAATCAAGGAGTGGATCCTTTGGATGGAATATTAGTATGAAATAGAAGAAAATGGGAAGATATGTCAAAATTATGGAAGGAAGAATTGAAATAAGAAATATTAAAAGGATTTAAGAAGACAGAAATAGTTTTTTGAATAAATAAAGAAGAAAGTATCGAAAATATGTTTCTTATTTGGTCTGACGATGACCATATGGACCAATCGCTGGACATGTCCATATTGATTAGCATACTTATCCGTGAATATTGGTATTAATCCATGCCATATACTTTATTGCTATTGCTAATCAATTTTTCGGCGCGGAGGACACCCCCCGAATATGATGCAACCCGCAATCTTGATATGGTCTATCAATCATATTGGCGGGGAGACCCACCCATATATATAAAAAAAAATGTTTGCTGCATCATATTCCAAATATTTTCATCAGAGAAGAAGTGCAGAGTTCAAGGATCCCATCCAACGGTATGAGGCATCTCTTGCATTGCTCATCTAAATAGAAGACACTGGAGCCAGCCAATCTCCACCGGAACAATGCCCATGTGAACGAAAGGCGAAGATTCCTGAAGACTTTAGTCTGTCGTGCACTTTTCTCTCGTGCCTATCCATATTTTAGAAGGACACTGCATTACCCTAGTTGACACTCGTGCAATGCTACCGTATGTAAAATAGAATACGTTATGGTCCATCACTGGCAGTCGAGCGAGGCCCCGAGGCTTCACAACCTGGCAGCCGTTTCGGCGGCTATAAAGGAGGCTCTCTCTTCACAGAAAGAGAAGACGTAAGACAGACAGAATAATACAGACGAGAGAGAGAGAGAGAGCACTCAATCAAAGCCAGATAGAGAGAGAGCACTCGAGAATCAAGCAGCACTCTCTTTCCCTTGCTTAGTAGGAGATTAAGGCCATCCACAAGTAGTATAGCCAAGAAGGCTCTGAGAGATCCGCCAAGAATATCAAGGTAATCTCCTATTCGTGTGTAATCCCTTCGGGGTTTCCCGAAAGGGAAAACCATAATGTAACTTATGTTTTGTTTGAAATGATGTAGTTTTCTTTGGTTTCACTTGGTTTTTTATTTCTGAATTATGGGAAGATTCTTATCTATGGATCCTATAGGACAACCTCTGCGTGTTTGTTTCTCCTGTAGCCGGCAGAGTGGCGTTTGAAGTGAGAAACCCGTTGCCGTGAGAAGGTTCCCTTCGGGTGAACTGCCGGGAATACATAAGAATTCTGCCTAATAAAATTTGCAATAAAACCGCCAAGTGAACGTAACTAGCTACATCTGATGCAACATAATGATAATATGTGAGTAACCGAGTAGGAATTTCACCACCTGCGAAGAACGAACCGGAGAATATCTGGTAGATTGCGCACATGATTGGGTTAAAGGAACAGTGTTATATGTTCAATGTGCTTTCTGTATAATTATCCAAGCAAATAATAGGTTCACATGCAGCTTATGTCTAAGGCAAACTGGTGCCTCCTGTCTAAAAGCCAAAATCAAATATGGAAACATTGAAAGAGAGTTTGAAACCAGAAGAAAAATATTATCTATTAGAATCAGAAATCTAGAATAAGTATGAATATCCTAGAAGCATGCTAGAAATTTAAAAGGATGAGCTAAAGAATAATAAAGAAGAAGAATATGGTCTGCGGAGCCCAGAAATAAGGAAGAATGGTTTAACGTAATATGTGAGCATATTAAAGAATAATATTCCTATCTGACATATCCTATTTACTATATGAGAAAGTACAGGTATTCGCACAGGTGGAAGTGAATGCTGCAAATATTTCGAAATAATAATAGTAATAAAGATATTTCCACCAAATACATCAATTTCAAACCAAATAATCATATCCATGTTGATGAGCTCCAAAGATGCATATTGGTATATGAATATACTTGAAAGAAAAGGAAAGGAATCTGCTATCTAATCTCAATAGTCTTACAAAATATTCCTAATATGGTGCAAAAATATACGCAAGACCAACAAATATTTATGTTCGTAGAAGTCAATCTGGAATACATATGACATTGGAAGAAATAACATATATAAAGTCAATTATGCCTTGAATTGGGCAAAGATACGAATAGTTGTTATTTTCAATTATCGATAAATTATGCGTAGAATATGAAAAATAAGATATCTCTTAATCTCTCCAAAATACAAACATATAAAGAATGCACAGAAAGGAGTGGATTCCTTTGGATGGAGAATATATAATAAATGAAAATAGAAGAAAAAATGGTAAGATATGTCAAAAGTATGTAAGGAAGAATTGAAAATAGAATTGAAGAAGAAAATATTCAAGGCGTTAAGACAAGATTAGTTTGAAGAAAATAAGAAAGAATGTAATTGAAATATAATTTCAATTTGTCTGACGATGATCCTATGTTATACATCGCAGGACATGGGCAGCAGCCGCCTGAATAAACCAATATACTATATACTTGAATTGAATATTGCTATCAATTTTGTCGGCGGCCTCTGAGGACCCTCCACCGAATATGATGCAACCTAATCGGGATTGGTTATCAATCATATTGGCGTGTAATACCCACCCATATATAATATTTTTAAAAAAATGTTTTGATCCATCAATTCAGAAGCTTTGCATCAGAGGAAGAGGCAGATTCACAGGATTCAAAGCCAACGGTGTGACGCCCACATCTCTGTGCATTGCTGCACTATAATTAGAAGACAGCATGGATCAAGCCAAACTCTCACCGAGACCACGCGTCCCATGTGAAGAGAAGGCGAAGTTCCAGATTCTGAAGTTCTGTCGGGCACTTTCTCTCGTGCGCCTATCCCATATTTTAGAAGGGACACGCACTGTACCCCCTATAGGACCGCGTACATGGTTCCTACCGTATGTAAAATAATAAGTAGAGGGCATCGCTGGCAGCTCGAGCCCGGAGGCTCCGTAAGGCTTCACTGGCATCCGTGTTTCCGGCGCATAAAACAGACCGGGCCACTCTCAGAACCCACAGTAGACGACGTAGAGAAGAAGAGAGAGAGCCTGACCGTGAGAGAGAGCACTTCGAGAGAAGCCATGCCAGCCATCTCTTCCTCGGGCTTCAGTAGGAGTTACCACTAACAAAGCCTAGCTATAGAGCCTACAAAGCGCTGAGATCCCGCCAAGCAATCATCACAGGTAACTCCTAGTCGCTTGTATCCCTCCGGCGCTTTCCCGAAATGGAAAACCATACCCGCTATAATCTACTGCTATGGTGAAATGATGTAGTTTCTTTGGTTTTCACTTGGTTGCTCAGCCTTATCTTATCTAACATTTATGGGAAGAGTTCTCTTTTATTAAACTAGGATCCTATGAGTGAGAACACCTCGGCGTGTTGTTCTCCGTGTTAGCCCAGAGTGGCGTTGAGTGAGAACCCTAGTTGGTGAGATAGTGTTCCCGTTCGGGTGGGAACTGCCTGGAAACGATAAGATATTTTGCCTAATATTAATATTGCCCAATTAAACCGTCAATTGAACGTAACTGCTCCATCTGACTTTGCAACTTACATGATGTGTTTAAAACTGGTGAGTACCGAGTAGGGAATTCACACACAACTTCGAAGACCCACGTACAAGGAGATCCATTCTCGGTCCCCAGCCAGCTAATAGATCTTGCATATTGGTTGAAGTTAAGCACAATTAGCGTGTTACCTTCAGAACACACGGCATATCATTGAAATAGTGGCACAGACTTGAATATTGCTGCAAATAGTGAATACTTTTCTAAATAGTAAGGCACAATTATTTGCCTAGTGCCAAATAGTAAGCTGAATATTACCCAGATACTATAGCATCAATAGCAACCGCATATATATTGTTTTTCGCGCACACTATATAGACATTCGAAATTGGTAAATATATTGGCTATATATATTAGTATATAGAATAATTTAATTTGGTATAGTTGACACCCCCGAATATTGATGCACCGAATATTGATATGGTATATCAATCATATTGGGGCGGGGAAACCAACCCATATATATATAAAAAAAATTTTGTCATGCCATCAGTTCCAGAATATTTGCATAAAAAGAAGAATGCAGATTAGGATTCAACCAACGGTTGACAAGCCATCGGAATGGCGTGTTGATTCTTTGTAGCCTTGGCATTGCTCATATTAAGACACGGGAGTGCAAGCCAATCATCCCCGGGGGAGACAACTGCCCATGTGGAAGAAGGACTAGATTGCCTGAAGATTGAAGTCGGCGGCACTTCTCCGTGCCTCCATATTTTAGAAGACACGCATGGTACCCTAGTAGACACGCGTGCACTGCTACCGCTATGTAAAAGAAATAAGTAGGGATCGACTGGCATCGAGCGGGGAGGCTCCCGAAGGCGGTCACTGGCGCCGATTTCGCGGCTATAAAAGGAGGCGCTCTTTCAACAGAAATACAGACATGAAGTAGAGAACGTAGAGACAAGAGACACTAGCCAAGAGAGCGAGAGCACTCGAGAGAAGCAAGCAGCCAGCTCTCTCCTTCCTGCTAGTAGGAGATTAGCGCACTCGCACAAGTTAGTATAGCCAAGACAGGCGCTGATGATCGGCCAGAGAATATCAAGGTAATCTCCTAGTTCGTGTGTATCCCATTCGGGTTTCCCGAAAGGGAAAACCATATGTAAATTATGTTGTTGAAATGAGTGAGTTCTGGTTTCACTGGTTGATTTTTATTTCCTGAAATTTATGGGAAGATTCTTATCAGGGTCCTATAGGAGAACCTCTGCGTGGTTTGTTCTCTCGCTGGTAGCCCAGAGTTGGCGTTTAGGGAACCCCGTTGCCGTAGAGGACGATGTTCCCGTGGTTGGTGGAGCCTGGAGGACGGATAAGAATATTTGTCGCTAATAAATTTGATATTGAACAAACCGTCAAGTTAACTACCAGTACATAGAGTCTCACTTATGCAATATTGAACTATGATGAAATTCCCATGGTGCGTAAGTTTACCTTGTGAGTTAGGATTTCACCACACTGCATTTCAAGATACGAAACAGGAGAATATTGGTCCGGCCGCCAGCAATAGATCTGCATATTGGGGAAGTTAACAAGAATTAGTCCGTGTTAACATCAGACACACGAATCATTGAAATAGTGGGCAAATGAATGATATTGCTGCAAAATGAAATTCTATTCTAAATAGTTTTAAGGCACCAATTATTTGTCATAGTTCCAACTAGTAAGGTGAAGTAAACCGCAAGATACTGGATCAGCATCATATACAAGCACCGCATATATATTGTTCGCGCACACTGATATGAGACCGCAGAATTTGGATATAAATATATTGGTAATATTATGTGGATAATATTTAGTACATATTGTAAGTTGTCGAAAATGTGCAACCCGTAGAGTATGCGTATATGCACTATCATTGGCAAAATATACAGCATTAAGTATAAATTAAATTTGATGACAGATTAGTAAGTTAGTAATGCAATACAAGAAGATATAGAAAAAGAGTGCAGGATATCTTAGAGCAAGTAGTTGAGCAATCATGCTCATAGTCTAGCCTACTATTTATTGAATTAGATTACGAAACTGGGAAAAGGCAAGCCATCATCACTGAGCAACGCAATTGTGAAACATATTCGAAATCAGATTGCTGGCAGAATTCTCATCAATTTTAGAAACCGCATGTACAAGTAGCGTGGGTGTACGTATGATAATAAAATAGAGGATCAGTCTGACACTGAAGGCAAAGAGCAGTATTATTCACAATACGATAGTTAAGTAGAAGCCGTTTGGTTCAATAGGAGCTTACCTATAAGTGTAAAGACGTTACTTGAGCGATCAAGTACAGGCATCGAAAAGGAGTAGAGAGAGAGGCTTTATTCAAGCCTGAGGTAAGAGACACTCAGCCTCTTAAGAGAGCACTTTCTATAGATAACTCATCATATGGCAAGCCGAAGAAGCGAGCTTGAGTATGAGAATAATCATGTCATCTCTAGTCCTGTCGTGATTATTCTTCCACGGTACTCACGAAAGGAAGACAAACCATTGATAATTATAGGTTAGTTTAACATATCCTAGCTTTCGTCCGTTTGGTAGTATATTTTCAGCTAGAGATGTGTTTTATCCTATCTGAATAAGTATTTCATGCAAGAGTATCTAATTCAGAGCAGGATGTACCTAACTCTCAGGAAGAAAATTCCTCAGCGTAATAGTACAGACTTAGCCTTAGAGATAGTATTGGCAGTGATGTGTGAACGTTGCCCATAGAGAATAGTTCCTTGGTGGCAAGACTTGGAGAAAGATGATCAGAAAGTCTGCTATAATTACAATTAAAACGACAAGTGGAAGTCTATCATTGATGAGGTTGATAATATGGTTTGATAAGTAGAGTATTCATACTGAAGAATACCAGAGAAAGTTCCCGGAGCCAGCTAAGTGTTTGTTAACCGACAGTTAGCAATTAGCGTATGTAAGCACGAAATATCATTGAAAGATTGAAAGATTATGGCTGCAAGTAGTAAATACATTTTCATCAGGAATGTAGCAAGGAGTTATCATAGTGCAAATGAAGCAAGAAAGAGATTGGAGTCAAGTTCATAATAAGCACCCATATTAGTCCAAGCATGATATATGACCAGGGCGGACATAGCTTTCTGGAAGAGTATAAATTTGAAAATATAGACTATATAATGGTCATAGCATAGCAATCCAGAACTAATAATGCATTGAGTAAGTATTGATTAGGTTATACAGGATGTAAAAAAAATGATTTTGTTAATAAGTGCTATGAAGATACTGTAAGGACATATTGGTTTAAATCATAGTACAAATATATAGAGGCTCGATTTAATCAAATTGTACAATCTGCAGCATAGATATAAGAGCAAAATTGAAAGCATTTAAATGTAATTAAAGACTCAGCAGCAGTCTCCGAAAATGCATTAAAGATATTATCTCATAAACTGAAAGCAAGTAGACGATATTATTTGCCAAGAAAAGGAGCTATAAGAAGAAGGTTTCAATGGGTCTTGAAAGGTAATTAGTCAGCACTGAATCAGTAATATGAAATAAAGAAGGAGATTAACAGTAGCCTAAGAACTCTATCTCGTTATCAATTTGATGAGTGGTATATCAGGATGCATTAAATGAGTCAGCATTCATAGAAGAATGACACAGAACTTTTATGTCCAGAAACAATTAAGCGATAATAAAAATAAAGGTGTAACCGAATGCATGGAAAAAAATAATATAATGATGAAAATAATTCATGGGAAAAGAAACTAAAGCATATAGATGGGAATAGAGTCCATTCATGGACAGCGACGGCATAAGAAGAGAAAAAGAGATTTTTTTCATTAGAGAAATTTCTAGATAATAAAAAGTTAAAAGTGGAAAAACCAGCAATTAGTTGTTCTCGTGTGAGTAAATAACACCATAGCAGCAGAAGTAAAGAAAGATAAATTATAGTAATAATATGTTCCATGAAAATAACGATAAACAAATAAGATATGCTCAGAGCCACAAATAGAAGTTGGTGTGGATGTAAGAAGAGCAATGCGGATTATAAATACTAAGCTTGTTATTAGAAAAGTTATGAAGAACGAAGAGAAGAAGATTAGAGATAAAAATTATTATGATGCAGAACAAAATAATGATTTTATATAACTCACTATAGTGAGTGTGGGTATTGCATTAATTTAGACAATGCAATGGAAGCCATGAAAGTTAGAAAACTGGTGAAAAAGAAGAAAGGGGATTGGGAATCGCATAAGAAGAGATGATGAAAGGGTGAAGAGACCTACCAGATCACGGGACCATGGCCTCACAGAAAAAATGACTACAACCACATATATCCCTGGACAATAGATACGGGTAACATATGGAACCAGAGAAGAGATTTTGAAAGGCCATACAATTTACAAAATTATTAAAAATGATGGTGCTATTAAATTTGCAAGCCAGCCATGATCGATCGAGTGGCCACCGGAATATAATTATCATATGGAAAAGTTGTAATAGTCAACAATATATAAACAAAAACCAGCATAAATTGGCAGCAAAGGTTGAAGATATGTTAACATCTCTTGAAAATTTTAGGAGAATCTGTAAAAGTCATTATGGGAACTATGGGTAGACAGCAGCCTGATCAATACCAGATAAAAAGAGAGGAAGCATCGAATAACTTTGCAAATGTTATTTCCAAAAAATATTTGGAAAATCAGCTCAGAGAGATCCCAGAATTAGGACTAACTGCACTTACAAAATGAAAGATTAAGTAAGAAATAGAGAGAAATTAACTCTAAAGAGCTGGAAGGCATAAAGAATTCTCTCAAGATTTACTTATCTATTGCTTCTACCGATGCTAAGCAAGGCTTTATAAGATAGAGTATGTAGAAAGGAATATTTTTAATAAGTTGCCTGACCCTTTAGGAATCTATATATTTGAGGAATATAAAAAGGAATCAGGAGGACCCACAATTATGTAGAATATCATCTCAATCCTATACATTTGTTTTAACATCAAGCTAAGAAAGATATGACAGCATCATACAAGCATCACAGATCTATGAAAGAAAAACAGTATAATTTTCTGCAATAACATGTCCAAAATTTACCATAACATATGGAGAAGAAGAAGAGATAATAATTAAAAAATATTATAAATCCCAAAGGATGAGATAATAGTGAAACTTTTAGAACTAGGAACAGTTTTCTTAAGAAGGTCGATATAGAGACCCCTTTCTACATAAAGAAACTGGTTAAGAAGATATGATAACGGAAAAACTTATGATTAAAACCTGTAGGTGGTTTAATATTGATACTCCTAGTCCCCGTTACTAAGTAGAACTTTCCTATAAAGACCAGAAAAGATACTCTAAGTAATATGAAGAAGCAAGAAAATTCTAATTATAGATAAATGTTAATGAAAATATATTAACATGTGATGAAGAAATAAAAGAATGAGGAGTCAATATATTCAATTATTGAAACAGATATGAAGTAAGAAAAATAGATCAAGAATATGATTCAAGTGAAGATGAGATAGATCTTAATAGATGAGTGTATCAGGTTTAAAATAGAAATGATGAATTCAAGTAGATTTGCGAACATGATTGGTGTTAAGGAAAAAGGTTGTATTATAATATCAAATGTTGCTTTCTGTATATATTATCAAGCCAAGATAATAGGTTCACATGCCAGCTTAGGTCTAAGGCAAGCCTGTGCCTCCCTTCTAAAAAGCCAAAATACAAAATGGAGAAGGAAATAGAGTTGGAACACAAGAAAAGAAAAATATTATCTAGTAGAATCAGAAAATCTAGAAAATAGGATGAATATACTGAGAAGCAATGCTAGAAATATTAAAAGATGAGCTAAAAGAAATAATAAAGAAGAAGAATTATGGTGCTGAGAAGCACAGAAATAAAGGACAGGAATGGTTATAAAGTAATATGTGAGGCAATTTAAAGAATATATTCTATCTGACATATCCACTTTACAGGATATGAATAAAAGGTTACATTCGCAGTGTGGAAGTGAATGCTGCATATTTCGAAATATATAGTATAAAAGATATTTCCACCAAATACATTCAAATTTCAAACCAAGAATATCCATGTTGATGAGCTCCAAAGTGATATATTGGATAATATGAATATACTTGAAAGAAAAAGGAAAGGATACATGCTATCTAATCCGATGTCTTGACAGAATATTACTACATGATGGGAACAAAAATATTACCAGCAGAATCAACAATATTTGTTCGATGGAGCAAAGTGTAAATCTGGAATACATAGACATTGGACAGAATAACAATGATAAAGCAATTATGCCTTGAATTGGCAAAGATAATGAATAGTTGTTAGTTCAATTATCGAGAACAAGATCGAAGAATATGAAAAGAAGATATCTCTCCAAAATATCAAACATATAAGATTTGCCTCAATCCCAGGAGTGGTCCTTTGGATGGAGAATATATAGATATGAAAATAGAAAAGAAAAATGGGAAGATATGTTCAAAGTATGGAATGAAGAAGTTAAAGAAAATATTACAGATTTAAGACAAGAAATAAGTTTAAGAAATAAAGAAAGAAGTAATCGAAAATATGTTTCTTCTTATTTGTCTGACGATGACCATATGGAACATCGCGGAACATGTGCGGCATATTGATTAACAATAATGATACGTGAATATTGGTATTAATCAATAGGCCCTATACTTGACTTGATATTGCTATCAATTTTTTCGGCGCGGGGACACCCCCGGAATATTGATCAACTCCGAATATTGATTGGTATAATCAATCATATTGGTGCGGGGAATCCAACCCATATTATAAAAAAAAACTGTTTGATGCCTCAGATTTCCAAATATTTGCATCAGAGAATAATGCAGAGATTCGGATCAAGCAACGATGAGCAATCGCCTGTGCATTGCTCATATAATTATAAGACACTGGAGGCAAGCCAATCATCCACCGGAGACAATGCCCAGTGAAGAAGGGGCGAAGATGCCTTGAAGAATTGAAGTCTGTCGGGCACTTTCTCTTCTCCTCGGCCTATCCATATTTTTAGAAGGACACGCATTACCTATTAGGACACGCGTGCATGCTACTGGTAGAATGTAAAATAAATAAGTGAGGGCATCACTGGCAGTCGAGCGGAGGCTCCCGAAAGGCCTTCACTGCAAGCCGTTTCGCGGCTTATAAAAGGAGTGCGCTCTCTTCACCGAAAGAGAGACTTAAGAGACAGACACTTAGAGACAGACAGAGAGAGAGAGAGGAGCACTCAACCAGAGAAGAGAGAGATCATCGAGAGAAGCAGCAGCCGCTCTCTTCCTTGCTTAGTAGAGATTAAGCCTCCACTAATTAGTATCGCCAGAAGGCGCTAGATCGCCAAAGAATATCAATGTATTCCCTAGTTCGTGTGTAATCCCTCTCGGGTTCCTGAAATAGGGAACCTTGTACTAAGTTTTTTGAAAATGATGTAGTTTTCTTTGGTTTCAGCTTGGTGTTTTATTTCTGAATTTATGGGAATAAGGTCTTATGCTAGGGATCCATAGGAGAAACCTCTGCGTGTTTGTTTTCTCCTCCGTGTCAGCCCAGAGTTGGCGTTGAGTGAGAACCCGTTGCCGTAGGAAGTTTTCCCTTCGGTGGAACCTGCCTGGGAAACGATAAGAATTCTGCCTAATAAATTTGCAATTAAACCGTCAAGTAACGTAACTAGCTTACATCTATGCAACATAAGGTAAATATGGTGAGTACCGAGTAGGAATTTCACAGAACCTGCGAAGTAAAACGACAGGACGAATATCTGGTAGATTTGCGAACATGATTGGGTTAAAGGAAAGGTGATAAATATCAAATGTGCTTTTCTGTTATAGTTATCCAAGCCACGAATAGGTTTCACATGGCACTTATGTCCTAAGTGCAAGCTTTGCCTCCGTCTACAAGCCCAAAAATCAAAGGAGACAGGACTAAGTTTGAACCAGAAGAAAAAATATTCTCTAGTAAAATCAGAAATCGAAAATAGGTGAATATAACTAGAATCAATGCTAGAAATATTAAAGATGAGCTAAAGAATACTAAAGAGAAGAATAATGGTGCTGCTGGAAGCACAAAATAAAGGAATGAATGGTTATAAAGTAATATGTGCAGCATATAAAGGAATAATATTCTATCTGACCTATCCTATTTACAGATATGAAGAAAAGTACATTCGAGGTGGAAGTGAATGCTGCATATTTCTAAAAATATATAAAGATATTTTCCACCAAATCATTCAATTTCCAACATTTCAAACCAAAGAATCATATCCCAGGTTGATTGAGCTTCCAAAATGCATAGTGGATAATATGAATATACTTGAAGACACAGGAAGGATCCATGCTATCTAATCTCATATCTTACAAGAATTTCTAATATGGTGAACAAAAATATACCAAGACCAACAAATTATTATGTTCGATAGAAGTAAATCTGGAATACATATGACATTGAAGAAATAACATATGATAGTCAATTATGCTTGAATTGGGCAGATAATGAATGTTGTTTTCAATTATCGGAAATGATGCGTCAGAATATGAAAAAGAAGATATCTCTCCAAAATATCAACATATAAAGAATGCATCATCAAAGGAGTGGATCCTTTGGATTGATATAATCGATATGAAAATAGAAGAAAAAGGGAAGATATGTCAAAAGTATGGAAGGAAGAATTGAAAATAATAGAATTGAAAGAAGAGAATCTTACAGGATTAATACAAGATATAGTTGAAGAAATAAAAGAAAAGAATGTAACTGAAAATATAATTTCAATTTTTGTCTTACGATTATACTATGTTCGACAATCGCAGCCATGGGCAGCAGCCTGAATAAACCCAATAACATTACTTGAATTGATATTGCTATCAATTTTTCGGGCGCGGAGGAACCTCCCGAATATTGATGCAACCCGAATATTGAAGGTATATCAATCATATTGGCGGGGAAGACCCACCCATATATTATTATATAAAAAAAATGTTTGATGCATCAGATTCCAGAATATTTGCATCAGAGAAGAAGGT
>CM022303.1:705439752-705469689 GCA_011799875.1 Thinopyrum elongatum | reverse complement strand
ATATTGCTGCAAATAGTGAAATACTATTCTAAATAGTAAGGCACCAATTATTTGCATAGTGCCAAATAGTAAGCTGAATATTAACCGCAGATACTGATCAGCATCAAATAGCACCGCATATATATTGTTCGCGCACACTGATATAGACCGCAGAATATTGGATAAATATATTGGTAATATATATTTGCACATATATTTAAATTTGGTATAGTTGGTCCCCGAAAAATTGATGCAACCCGAATATTGATATGGTATATCAATCATATTGGCGGGGAAGACCCACCCATATATATAAAAAAATGTTTGATGCATCAGATTCCAGAATATTTGCATCAGAGAAGAAGACAGAGTTCAGGATTCAAGCCAACGGTGTGAGCAATCTCTGTGCATTGCTCATATAATTAGAAGACACTGGAGGCAAGCCAATCATCCACCGGGAGACAACGCCCATGTGAAGAAAGGCGAAGATTCCTGAAGATTGAAGTCTGTCGGGCACTTTCTCTCGTGCCTATCCATATTTTAGAAGGACACGCATGTACCCTAGTAGGACACGCGTGCATGCTACCGTATGTAAAATAAATAAGTGAGGGCATCACTGGCAGTCGAGCGGAGGCTCCCGAAGGCTTCACTTGCAGCCGTTTCGCGGCTATAAAAGGAGGCGCTCTCTTCACAGAAAGAGACAGACGTAGAGACAGAGAGAGAGAGAGAGAGAGAGAGAGCACTCAAGCCAGAGAGAGAGCACTCGAGAGAAGCAAGCAGCCAACTCTCTTCCTTGCTTAGTAGGAGATTAGCCACTCCACTAAGTAGTATAGCCAAGAAGGCGCTGAGATCGCCAAGAATATCAAGGTAATCTCCTAGTTCGTGTGTAATCCCTTTGGGGTTTCCCGAAAGGGAAAACCATATGTAAATTATGTTGTTGAAATGATGTAGTTTCTTTGGTTTCACTTGGTGTTTTTATTTCTGAATTTATGGAAGAGTTCTTATACTAGGGATCCTATAGGAGAAACCTCTGCGTGTTTGTTCTCCGTGTAGCCCAGAGTTGGCGTTGAGTGAGGAACCCGTTGCCGTAGAGAAGTGTTCCCTTCGGGTGGAACGCAGAACTGCCTGGGAAGACGATAAGAATTTTGCCTAATAAATTTGCAATTAAAACCGTCAAGTGAACGTAACTAGCTACATCTGATGCAACGTAATGATAAATATGGTGAGTACCGAGTAGGAATTTCACAACCTGCGAAGAACGAACAGGACGAATATCTGGTCCCGGCAGCCAGCTAATAGATCCTGCATATTGGTTGAAGTTAAGCAAGAATTAGCCGTGTTAACCATCAGACACACGCATATCATTGAAATAGTGGCAAAGAATTGAATATTGCTGCAAATAGTGAAATACTATTCTAAATAGTAAGGCACCAATTATTTGCATAGTGCCAAATAGTAAGCTGAATATTAACCGCAGATACTGATCAGCATCAAATAGCACCGCATATATATTGTTCGCGCACACTGATATAGACCGCAGAATATTGGATAAATATATTGGTAATATATATTTGCACATATATTTAAATTTGGTATAGTTGGTCCCCGAAAAATTGATGCAACCCGAATATTGATATGGTATATCAATCATATTGGCGGGGAAGACCCACCCATATATATAAAAAAATGTTTGATGCATCAGATTCCAGAATATTTGCATCAGAGAAGAAGACAGAGTTCAGGATTCAAGCCAACGGTGTGAGCAATCTCTGTGCATTGCTCATATAATTAGAAGACACTGGAGGCAAGCCAATCATCCACCGGGAGACAACGCCCATGTGAAGAAAGGCGAAGATTCCTGAAGATTGAAGTCTGTCGGGCACTTTCTCTCGTGCCTATCCATATTTTAGAAGGACACGCATGTACCCTAGTAGGACACGCGTGCATGCTACCGTATGTAAAATAAATAAGTGAGGGCATCACTGGCAGTCGAGCGGAGGCTCCCGAAGGCTTCACTGGCAGCCGTTTCGCGGCTATAAAAGGAGGCGCTCTCTTCAGAGATGTAAAGACAG
Source organism: Thinopyrum elongatum (assembly GCA_011799875.1). NCBI lineage: Eukaryota > Viridiplantae > Streptophyta > Magnoliopsida > Poales > Poaceae > Thinopyrum > Thinopyrum elongatum. The sequence continues at coordinate 705,467,638 of CM022303.1, read as the reverse complement.
ACGTAGAGACAGACAGAGAGAAAAGAGAGAGAGAGGCAGAGAGCACTCAAGCCTGAGAGAGAGCACTCAGCCCTTAAGCAAGAGCCAGCTCTCCTCTCCCTTAGTAGGAGATTAACCACTCCACTAAGTAGTATAGCCAAGAAGGCGCTGAGATCGCCAGGAATATCAAGGTAATCTCCTAGTTCGTGTGTAATCCCTTCGGGGTTTCCCGAAAGGGAAAACCATATGTAAATTATGTTGTTGAAATGATGTAGTTTCTTTGGTTTCACTTGGTGTTTTTATTTCTGAATTTATGGGAAGAGTTCTTATGCTAGGGATCCTATAGGAGAAACCTCTGCGTGTTTGTTCTCCGTGTAGCCCAGAGTTGGCGTTGAGTGAGAACCCGTTGCCGTAGAGAAGTGTTCCCTTCGGGTGGAACTGCCTGGGAAGATGATAAGAATTCTGCCTAATAAATTTACAATTAAAACCGTCAAGTGAACGTAACTAGCTACATCTGATGCAACGTAATGATAAATATGGTGAGTACCGAGTAGGAATTTCACAACCTGCGAAGAACGAACAGGACGAATATCTGGTCCCGGCAGCCAGCTAATAGATCTTGCATATTGGTTGAAGTTAAGCAACAATTAGCCGTGTTAACTATCAGACACACGCATATCATTGAAATAGTGGCAAAGAATTGAATATTGCTGCAAATAGTGAAATACTTTTCTAAATAGTAAGGCACCAATTATTTGCATAGTGCCAAATAGTAAGCTGAATATTAACCGCAGATACTGATCAGCATCAAATAGCACCGCATATATATTGTTCGCGCACACTGATATAGACCGCAGAATATTGGATAAATATATTGGATATATATATTAGTACATATATTTAATTTGGTATAGTTGGTATCAGGCCAGAATATAATCATTGAAAGGTTAAGGTATTTAAATTTAGAAGTTAGTACAGGTAAGGTAGTAAATACTAAAGAAGATATTAATATAAGGTGCAGAATAAATCCCTCTGAGGAGCATATTTGGCATACATCTCATAGTCAGCTAAATATTGTGGTCGATTTGATATATAATTTTTACATATCTTGGGGAAAAAGGCAAGATATACTTGAGCAAAAATTTGAAAGCATATTCAAAGAATATCAAAAACTCGCAGACAAGTGCTCCGGGTTAAATAATAAAATAGATATCATTCTTCATAAACTTGAAGAAGCAAAAGCAAGACAGAATATTATTTGCAAGAATAACGACTATATTAAAGAAGAAGTGTTGTCAATAGGCCGTTACCTTAGTAAAGGTAAAGACTCGTCGTCACGCTTTGAATCAAGTCAAGACATTCCTGAAATAAAAAGGTTAGTTCAAGAGGTAAAAACTCTTATCCTCTCTTAGTTATATGAACGAATATAGCAAAGCTTTAAACAAAGTTGCTATACATTTGTCACCCCCTGTCGGATTTTCTGATCACGACTCACCAAAAGAAGACTCTAAAATTATAATAAGGCAGAATAACACTATCCTCCAGCTTTTAATCCGAGTTTTGGAAAAGCTAAATAGTGTTCAAAGCAACAAAGATATTGTGTTATCCTCATCTGGAATAGTATCTTCATCAAGAAATATTAATTCAGAAATATGGATGTACCTAACAGCGTCTCCAGAAGAGACAAATTCCTCCAGGTAATAAGACAAGACTCTAAGCCTCTTGCAATAAAGCATAGATTATCATGCAAAGCTGATGATGTTGATAGCATAGAAGAAGTTATAGATTTGCAAAAAGATTTAGAAAGATATCAAAAAGATACTCTAAGAAAAATAAAACCACAGCAAGTTTATCATATGGGTTTGTTTGAAAGCAAGAGTAGTTTATATAGAATATCTAGAGAAGTAGAGCTAAGTGTTTTAACGCACCCAGTAGATCTACGTATTGTAAGCAAGAATATTGAAAATGATTTAAGATATTGTGGTTATAAATATATTCATCAAGGAATGTATATCATAGGAGTTAAAGGCATGACAAGAAAGAAATTAGGAGCAAAAGTGCTAATAACACTATTAGATAGAAGATGGGAATCAATTGATAAAGCGGCATTAGGCTTTCTGGAAGGAGATATGAATGAAAATAAACTAATAACATACATAGCTCCAGACCTAATAATGCCTGTTAAAGAATTTATTGAAAAAATGAGTTTTGGTTTCCAAACTAAAGGATATGAAGATTTTAAAGGAACAAATTTGTTAGTAAGCATAGAATTTATAGGAAGGCTCACTAACAAAAGTAATTCTAGATATAGAGTAAACATAAATAATGTAATTGATAGCATGCAATCTAAAGGCATACAATTTATGAATCCTCTGACAATTAGTTCTGAAGAAAGAGCAGGAGAAGAATGGAAGATAGGTGAATTAATAGAAAAGAAGGAATTAACACTACCTGAAAACTACATAAGTTATCAAAATTGTGAAGGAGGTAGTAGTATCAGATTCATGAATTATAGATCAGCATCCATAGAAGACACATAATCTTTTATGCCAGAAACAGAAATTAGTGATAATAAAAATAAAGGTGTAACCGAATGCATGGAAAAAACTAATATAGATGATGAAATAATTCATTGGGAAAAGAAACTAAAGCATATAGAATGGGAATATAGTCATTCATGGACAGCAGACTGGCCTAAGATAAGAGAAAGAGAATTATTTTTCATTAGAGAAATTTCTAGATTAAAAAGATTAAAAAGTGAGAAAAAGCCAGCAATTAGTTGTTCTCGTGTGATAAATAACACCATAGCAGCAGAAGTAAAGAAAGATAATATTAATAGTAATAATAATGTTACCACTGAAAATAATGATAAAAATAAGAATATTGCTCAGAGCCACAAAGATGAAGTTGTGGATGAAGAAGAGCAATGGGATATAAATAATAAGCTTTTATTAGAAAGTTATGAAGAAGAAGAAGAAGAAGAGTTAGAAGATAAAAATTATGGTGATGCAGAACAAAATAATGATTTTTATAACTCACCAGATGATGTGGGATTGCATAATTTAGACAATGCAATGGAAGCCATGGAAGTAGAAAATAGTGGAAAAAGAAGAAGGGGATATGGAGAATCATCAGTAAGAAGAGATGAAGAAAGGGAGAGACCTACCAGATCAGCTGGACAATGGCCTCCAGAAAAAGATGACTACCAACCCACGTATATCCCTGGACAATATAGATATATGGGTACCAAGAGAAGAGATTTTGAAAGGCCAGTACAATTTCAAAATTATAAAAATGATGGTGCTATTTTAAATTTAGCAGCCCATGGTCCGATAGATTGGCCGAATATAATTAGCATATGGAAAAGTTTAATAGTTCAAAAATATATACAAAACCAGCATAATATTGGCACAAAGGTTGAAGATATGTTAACATATCTTGAAACATTTTTAGGAGAATCTGTAAAAGTCCTATGGGAACAATGGGTAGAAGCATGCCCTGATCAATACCAAGAATTAAAAAGAGCAGGAAGCAATCCGAATAACTTTGCAAATGTTATTTCAAATATGATCATAGCAGAAGATCCAGAATTAGGACATACTGCATTACAAAATGAAAGATTAAGAGAAATAGAAAAATTAACTCTAACAAGCTGGAAAGGCATAAAAGAATTCTCTCAGCATTACTTATATAATGCTACCACTGCTAAGCAAGGCTTTAATATAGGAGTAGTAGAAAGATATTTTAATAAGTTGCCTGACCCTTTAGGATCTATAATATTTGAGGAATATAAAAAGGAATCAGGAGGAAATATTGTAAACATATCTCAAGCCATAACATTTGTCTTTAAACAGCTAAGAAAGATATGTACAGGCATACAAGCTCAAAGATCTATGAAGAAAACAGATTATAATTTCTGCAATAACATTGTCCAAATACCATTAACATATGGAGAAGAAAGGTATAAGAATAAAAAATATTATAAATCCCAAAGGAGAGATAATAGAAATTTTAGAACTAAGAAAAGGTTTTTCTTAAGAAGGTCAGATAATAGAGCCCCATTTCTACATAAAAGAAATGTAAGAAGATATGATCCTAGAAAAACTTATGATAAAACATGTAGGTGTTTTATATGTAACTCTCCAGATCACCTAAGTAGAACTTGCCCTAATAAAGACCAGAAAAGATACTCTAGTAAATATGAAGAGCAAGAAAGAGTTCTAATTATAGATAATGTTAATGAAAATATATTAACATGTGATGAAGAAATAAAAGATGATGAGTCAATATATTCAATTATTGAAACAGATGAAGTAGAAAATGAGACTCAAGAATATGATTCAAGTGAAGATGAGATAGACTTAATAGATGAGTTATCAGGTTTAAAAATAGAAATGATGAATCAAGTAGATTGCGAACATGATTGGGTTAAAGGAAAAGGTGATTATAATATCAAATGTGCTTTCTGTATATATTATCCAAGCCAAGATAATAGGTTCACATGCAGCTTATGTCTAAGGCAAGCTTGTGCCTCCTGTCTAAAAGCCAAAAATCAAATATGGAGACAGGAAATAGAGTTTGAACCAGAAGAAAAAATATTATCTAGTAGAATCAGAAATCTAGAAAATAGGATGAATATACTAGAAGCAATGCTAGAAATATTAAAAGATGAGCTAAAGAATAATAAAGAAGAAGAATATGGTGCTGCTGGAAGCACAGAAATAAAGGAAGGAATGGTTATAAAGTAATATGTGAGCATATTAAAGAATAATATTCTATCTGACATATCCTATTTACAGATATGAAGAAAAGTACATTCGCAGGTGGAAGTGAATGCTGCATATTTCGAAATAATAATAGTATAAAGATATTTCCACCAAATACATTCAATTTCAAACCAAAGAATCATATCCATGTTGATGAGCTCCAAAGATGCATATTGGATAATAAGAATATACTTGAAAGAAAAAGGAAAGGATACATGCTATCTAATCCCGATGGTCTTGCAGAATATTCTAACATGATGAACAAAAATATACCAATATCAACAAATATTTTGTTCAATGGGAGTAAATCTGGAATACATATGACATTGGAAGAAATAACATATGATAAAGTCAATTATGCCTTGAATTGGGCAAAGATAATGAATAGTTGTTATTTCAATTATCGAGAAATAATACGAAGAATATAAAAGAAATAATGCCAATCCGGCAACAGCAGTTCTCGCAAAAGTTGAAAATAGATGAATCAAGCTCCGAATATGAAAAAGATAATATTTCTCCAAAATATAAATCATATAAAGAATGCCTTGTCAAAGGAGTGGATTCTTTAAATGGGGAATATATAGATATGAAAATAGATGAAAAATGGGAAGATATGTCAAAAGTGTGGAAAGAAGAATTGAAAATAGATTTGAAAGAAGAAATATTAAAGGAATTAAGACAAGAAATAGTTGAAGAAATAAAGAAAGAAAGTAATCAAAAATATGTTTCTTATTTGTCTGACGATGACCATATGGACATCGCTGGACATGGGCAGCATATTGATTAGCAATTAATGATACGTGAATATTGGTATTAATCAATAGGCCATATACTTGAATTGATATTGCTATCAATTTTTCGGGCGCGGAGGACCTCCCCGAATATTGATGCAACCCGAATATTGATATGGTATATCAATCATATTGGCAGGGAAGACCCACCCATATATATATATAAAAAAAAATGTTTGATGCATCAGATTCCAGAATATTTGTATCAGAGAAGAAGGCAGAGTTCAGGATTCAAGCCAGCGGTGTGAGCAATCTCTGTGCATTGCTCATATAATTAGAAGACACTGGAGGCAAGCCAATCATCCACCGGGAGACAACGCCCATGTGAAGAAAGGCGAAGATTCCTGAAGATTGAAGTCTGTCGGGCACTTTCTCTCGTGCCTATCCATATTTTAGAAGGACACGCATGTACCCTAGTAGGACACGCGTGCATGCTACCGTATGTAAAATAAATAAGTGAGGGCATCACTGGCAGTCGAGCGGAGGCTCCCGAAGGCTTCACTGGCAGCCGTTTCGCGGCTATAAAAGGAGGCGCTCTCTTCACAGAAAGAGACAGACATAGAGACAGAGAGAGAGAGAGAGAGAGAGAGAGCACTCAAGCCAGAGAGAGAGCACTCGAGAGAAGCAAGCAGCCAGCTCTCTTCCTTGCTTAGTAGGAGATTAGCCACTCCACTAAGTAGTATAGCCAAGAAGGCGCTGAGATCGCCAAGAATATCAAGGTAATCTCCTAGTTCGTGTGTAATCCCTTCGGGGTTTCCCGAAAGGGAAAACCATATGTAAATTATGTTGTTGAAATGATGTAGTTTCTTTGGTTTCACTTGGTGTTTTTATTTCTGAATTTATGGGAAGAGTTCTTATGCTAGGGATCCTATAGGAGAAACCTCTGCGTGTTTGTTCTCCGTGTAGCCCAGAGTTGGCGTTGAGTGAGAACCCGTTGCCGTAGAGAAGTGTTCCCTTCGGGTGGAACTGCCTGGGAAGACGATAAGAATTCTGCCTAATAAATTTGCAATTAAAACCGTCAAGTGAACGTAACTAGCTACATCTGATGCAACATAATGATAAATATGGTGAGTACCGAGTAGGAATTTCACAACCTGCGAAGAACGAACAGGACGAATATCTGGTAGATTGCGAACATGATTGGGTTAAAGGAAAAGGTGATTATAATATCAAATGTGCTTTCTGTATATATTATCCAAGCCAAGATAATAGGTTCACATGCAGCTTATGTCTAAGGCAAGCTTGTGCCTCCTGTCTAAAAGCCAAAAATCAAATATGGAGACAGGAAATAGAGTTTGAACCAGAAGAAAAAATATTATCTAGTAGAATCAGAAATCTAGAAAATAGGATGAATATACTAGAAGCAATGCTAGAAATATTAAAAGATGAGCTAAAGAATAATAAAGAAGAAGAATATGGTGCTGCTGGAAGCACAGAAATAAAGGAAGGAATGGTTATAAAGTAATATGTGAGCATATTAAAGAATAATATTCTATCTGACATATCCTATTTACAGATATGAAGAAAAGTACATTCGCAGGTGGAAGTGAATGCTGCATATTTCGAAATAATAATAGTATAAAGATATTTCCACCAAATACATTCAATTTCAAACCAAAGAATCATATCCATGTTGATGAGCTCCAAAGATGCATATTGGATAATAAGAATATACTTGAAAGAAAAAGGAAAGGATACATGCTATCTAATCCCGATGGTCTTGCAGAATATTCTAACATGATGAACAAAAATATACCAATATCAACAAATATTTTGTTCAATGGGAGTAAATCTGGAATAAATATGACATTGGAAGAAATAACATATGATAAAGTCAATTATGCCTTGAATTGGGCAAAGATAATGAATAGTTGTTATTTCAATTATCGAGAAATAATACGAAGAATATAAAAGAAATAATGCCAATCCGGCAACAGCAGTTCTCGCAAAAGTTGAAAATAGATGAATCAAGCTCCGAATATGAAAAAGATAATATTTCTCCAAAATATAAATCATATAAAGAATGCCTTGTCAAAGGAGTGGATTCTTTAAATGGGGAATATATAGATATGAAAATAGATGAAAAATGGGAAGATATGTCAAAAGTGTGGAAAGAAGAATTGAAAATAGATTTGAAAGAAGAAATATTAAAGGAATTAAGACAAGAAATAGTTGAAGAAATAAAGAAAGAAAGTAATCAAAAATATGTTTCTTATTTGTCTGACGATGACCATATGGACATCGCTGGACATGGGCAGCATATTGATTAGCAATTAATGATACGTGAATATTGGTATTAATCAATAGGCCATATACTTGAATTGATATTGCTATCAATTTTTCGGGCGCGGAGGACCTCCCCGAATATTGATGCAACCCGAATATTGATATGGTATATCAATCATATTGGCGGGGAAGACCCACCCATATATATATAAAAAAAAATGTTTGATGCATCAGATTCCAGAATATTTGCATCAGAGAAGAATGCAGAGTTCAGGATTCAAGCCAACGGTGTGAGCAATCTCTGTGCATTGCTCATATAATTAGAAGACACTGGAGGCAAGCCAATCATCCACCGGGAGACAACGCCCATGTGAAGAAAGGCGAAGATTCCTGAAGATTGAAGTCTGTCGGGCACTTTCTCTCGTGCCTATCCATATTTTAGAAGGACACGCATGTACCCTAGTAGGACACGCGTGCATGCTACCGTATGTAAAATAAATAAGTGAGGGCATCGCTGGCAGTCGAGCGGAGGCTCCCGAAGGCTTCACTGGCAGCCGTTTCGCGGCTATAAAAGGAGGCGCTCTCTTCACAGAAAGACAGACGTAGAGACGTAGAGACAGACAGAGAGAGAGAGAGCACTCGAGAGAAGCAAGCAGCCAGCTCTCTTCCTTGCTTAGTAGGAGATTAGCCACTCCACTAAGTAGTATAGCCAAGAAGGCGCTGAGATCGCCAAGAATATCAAGGTAATCTCCTAGTTCGTGTGTAATCCCTTCGGGGTTTCCCGAAAGGGAAAACCATATGTAAATTATGTTGTTGAAATGATGTAGTTTCTTTGGTTTCACTTGGTGTTTTTATTTCTAAATTTATGGGAAGAGTTCTTATACTAGGGATCCTATAGGAGAAACCTCTGCGTGTTTGTTCTCCGTGTAGCCCAGAGTTGGCGTTGAGTGAGAACCCGTTGCCGTAGAGAAGTGTTCCCTTCGGGTGGAACTGCCTGGGAAGACGATAAGAATTTTGCCTAATAAATTTGCAATTAAAACCGTCAAGTGAACGTAACTAGCTACATCTGATGCAACGTAATGATAAATATGGTGAGTACCGAGTAGGAATTTCACAACCTGCGAAGAACGAACAGGACGAATATCTGGTCCCGGCAGCCAGCTAATAGATCCTGCATATTGGTTGAAGTTAAGCAAGAATTAGCCGTGTTAACCATCAGACACACGCATATCATTGAAATAGTGGCAAAGAATTGAATATTGCTGCAAATAGTGAAATACTTTTCTAAATAGTAAGGCACCAATTATTTGCATAGTGCCAAATAGTAAGCTGAATATTAACCGCAGATACTGATCAGCATCAAATAGCACTGCATATATATTGTTCGCGCACACTGATATAGACCGCAGAATATTGGTAAAATATATTGGTAATATATTTTTGTATATATTATAAATTTGGTATAGTTGGTATCAGGCCAGAATATAATCATTGAAAGGTTAAGGTATTTAAATTTAGAAGTTAGTACAGGTAAGGTAATAAATACTAAAGAAGATATTAATATAAGGTGCAGAATAAATCCCTCTGAGGAGCATATTTGGCATACATCTCATAGTCAGCTAAATATTGTGGTCGATTTGATATATAATTTTTACATATCTTGGGGAAAAAGGCAAGATATACTTGAGCAAAAATTTGAAAGCATATTCAAAGAATATCAAAAACTCGCAGACAAGTGCTCCGGGTTAAATAATAAAATAGATATCATTCTTCATAAACTTGAAGAAGCAAAAGCAAGACAGAATATTATTTGCAAGAATAACGACTATATTAAAGAAGAAGTGTTGTCAATAGGCCGTTATCTTTGTAAAAGTAAAGACTCATCGTCACGCTTTGAATCAAGTCAAGACATTCCTGAAATAAAAAGGTTAGTTCAAGAGGTAAAAACTCTTATCCTCTCTTAGTTATATGAACGAATATAGCAAAGCTTTAAACGAAGTTGCTATACATTTGTCACCCCCTGTCGGATTTTCTGATCACGACTCACCAAAAGAAGACTCTAAAATTATAATAAGGCAGAATAACACTATCCTCCAGCTTTTAATCCGAGTTTTGGAAAAGCTAAATAGTGTTCAAAGCAACAAAGATATTGTGTTATCCTCATCTGGAATAGTATCTTCATCAAGAAATATTAATTCAGAAAGATGGATGTACCTAACAACGTCTCCAGAAGAGACAAATTCCTCCAGGTAATAAGACAAGACTCTAAGCCTCTTGCAATGAAGCATAGATTATCATGCAAAGCTGATGATGTTGATAGCATAGAAGAAGTTATAGATTTGCAAAAAGATTTAGAAAGATATCAAAAAGATACTCTAAGAAAAATAAAACCACAGCAAGTTTATCATATGGGTTTGTTTGAAAGCAAGAGTAGTTTATATAGAATATCTAGAGAAGTAGAGCTAAGTGTTTTAACGCACCCAGTAGATCTACGTATTGTAAGCAAGAATATTGAAAATGATTTAAGATATTGTGGTTATAAATATATTCATCAAGGAATGTATATCATAGGAGTTAAAGGCATGACAAGAAAGAAATTAGGAGCAAAAGTGCTAATAACACTATTAGATAGAAGATGGGAATCAATTGATAAAGCGGCATTAGGCTTTCTGGAAGGAGATATGAATGAAAATAAACTAATAACATACATAGCTCCAGACCTAATAATGCCTGTTAAAGAATTTATTGAAAAAATGAGTTTTGGTTTCCAAACTAAAGGATATGAAGATTTTAAAGGAACAAATTTGTTAGTAAGCATAGAATTTATAGGAAGGCTCACTAACAAAAGTAATTCTAGATATAGAGTAAACATAAATAATGTAATTGATAGCATGCAATCTAAAGGCATACAATTTATGAATCCTCTGACAATTAGTTCTGAAGAAAGAGCAGGAGAAGAATGGAAGATAGGTGAATTAATAGAAAAGAAGGAATTAACACTACCTGAAAACTACATAAGTTATCAAAATTGTGAAGGAGGTAGTAGTATCAGATTCATGAATTATAGATCAGCATCCATAGAAGACACATAATCTTTTATGCCAGAAACAGAAATTAGTGATAATAAAAATAAAGGTGTAACCGAATGCATGGAAAAAACTAATATAGATGATGAAATAATTCATTGGGAAAAGAAACTAAAGCATATAGAATGGGAATATAGTCATTCATGGACAGCAGACTGGCCTAAGATAAGAGAAAGAGAATTATTTTTCATTAGAGAAATTTCTAGATTAAAAAGATTAAAAAGTGAGAAAAAGCCAGCAATTAGTTGTTCTCGTGTGATAAATAACACCATAGCAGCAGAAGTAAAGAAAGATAATATTAATAGTAATAATAATGTTACCACTGAAAATAATGATAAAAATAAGAATATTGCTCAGAGCCACAAAGATGAAGTTGTGGATGAAGAAGAGCAATGGGATATAAATAATAAGCTTTTATTAGAAAGTTATGAAGAAGAAGAAGAAGAAGAGTTAGAAGATAAAAATTATGGTGATGCAGAACAAAATAATGATTTTTATAACTCACCAGATGATGTGGGATTGCATAATTTAGACAATGCAATGGAAGCCATGGAAGTAGAAAATAGTGGAAAAAGAAGAAGGGGATATGGAGAATCATCAGTAAGAAGAGATGAAGAAAGGGAGAGACCTACCAGATCAGCTGGACAATGGCCTCCAGAAAAAGATGACTACCAACCCACGTATATCCCTGGACAATATAGATATATGGGTACCAAGAGAAGAGATTTTGAAAGGCCAGTACAATTTCAAAATTATAAAAATGATGGTGCTATTTTAAATTTAGCAGCCCATGGTCCGATAGATTGGCCGAATATAATTAGCATATGGAAAAGTTTAATAGTTCAAAAATATATACAAAACCAGCATAATATTGGCACAAAGGTTGAAGATATGTTAACATATCTTGAAACATTTTTAGGAGAATCTGTAAAAGTCCTATGGGAACAATGGGTAGAAGCATGCCCTGATCAATACCAAGAATTAAAAAGAGCAGGAAGCAATCCGAATAACTTTGCAAATGTTATTTCAAATATGATCATAGCAGAAGATCCAGAATTAGGACATACTGCATTACAAAATGAAAGATTAAGAGAAATAGAAAAATTAACTCTAACAAGCTGGAAAGGCATAAAAGAATTCTCTCAGCATTACTTATATAATGCTACCACTGCTAAGCAAGGCTTTAATATAGGAGTAGTAGAAAGATATTTTAATAAGTTGCCTGACCCTTTAGGATCTATAATATTTGAGGAATATAAAAAGGAATCAGGAGGAAATATTGTAAACATATCTCAAGCCATAACATTTGTCTTTAAACAGCTAAGAAAGATATGTACAGGCATACAAGCTCAAAGATCTATGAAGAAAACAGATTATAATTTCTGCAATAACATTGTCCAAATACCATTAACATATGGAGAAGAAAGGTATAAGAATAAAAAATATTATAAATCCCAAAGGAGAGATAATAGAAATTTTAGAACTAAGAAAAGGTTTTTCTTAAGAAGGTCAGATAATAGAGCCCCATTTCTACATAAAAGAAATGTAAGAAGATATGATCCTAGAAAAACTTATGATAAAACATGTAGGTGTTTTATATGTAACTCTCCAGATCACCTAAGTAGAACTTGCCCTAATAAAGACCAGAAAAGATACTCTAGTAAATATGAAGAGCAAGAAAGAGTTCTAATTATAGATAATGTTAATGAAAATATATTAACATGTGATGAAGAAATAAAAGATGATGAGTCAATATATTCAATTATTGAAACAGATGAAGTAGAAAATGAGACTCAAGAATATGATTCAAGTGAAGATGAGATAGACTTAATAGATGAGTTATCAGGTTTAAAAATAGAAATGATGAATCAAGTAGATTGCGAACATGATTGGGTTAAAGGAAAAGGTGATTATAATATCAAATGTGCTTTCTGTATATATTATCCAAGCCAAGATAATAGGTTCACATGCAGCTTATGTCTAAGGCAAGCTTGTGCCTCCTGTCTAAAAGCCAAAAATCAAATATGGAGACAGGAAATAGAGTTTGAACCAGAAGAAAAAATATTATCTAGTAGAATCAGAAATCTAGAAAATAGGATGAATATACTAGAAGCAATGCTAGAAATATTAAAAGATGAGCTAAAGAATAATAAAGAAGAAGAATATGGTGCTGCTGGAAGCACAGAAATAAAGGAAGGAATGGTTATAAAGTAATATGTGAGCATATTAAAGAATAATATTCTATCTGACATATCCTATTTACAGATATGAAGAAAAGTACATTCGCAGGTGGAAGTGAATGCTGCATATTTCGAAATAATAATAGTATAAAGATATTTCCACCAAATACATTCAATTTCAAACCAAAGAATCATATCCATGTTGATGAGCTCCAAAGATGCATATTGGATAATAAGAATATACTTGAAAGAAAAAGGAAAGGATACATGCTATCTAATCCCGATGGTCTTGCAGAATATTCTAACATGATGAACAAAAATATACCAATATCAACAAATATTTTGTTCAATGGGAGTAAATCTGGAATACATATGACATTGGAAGAAATAACATATGATAAAGTCAATTATGCCTTGAATTGGGCAAAGATAATGAATAGTTGTTATTTCAATTATCGAGAAATAATACGAAGAATATAAAAGAAATAATGCCAATCCGGCAACAGCAGTTCTCGCAAAAGTTGCAAATAGATGAATCAAGCTCCGAATATGAAAAAGATAATATTTCTCCAAAATATAAATCATATAAAGAATGCCTTGTCAAAGGAGTGGATTCTTTAAATGGGGAATATATTGATATGAAAATAGATGAAAAATGGGAAGATATGTCAAAAGTGTGGAAAGAAGAATTAAAAATAGATTTGAAAGAAGAAATATTAAAGGAATTAAGACAAGAAATAGTTGAAGAAATAAAGAAAGAAAGTAATCAAAAATATGTTTCTTATTTGTCTGACGATGACCATATGGACATCGCTGGACATGGGCAGCATATTGATTAGCAATTAATGATACGTGAATATTGGTATTAATCAATAGGCCATATACTTGAATTGATATTGCTATCAATTTTTCGGGCGCGGAGGACCTCCCCGAATATTGATGCAACCCGAATATTGATATGGTATATCAATCATATTGGCAGGGAAGACCCACCCATATATATATATAAAAAAAATGGTTGATGATCAGATTCCAGAATATTTGCATCAGAGAAGAATGCCAGAGTTCAGGATTCAAGCCAACGGTATGTGGGGAGCAATCTCTGTGCATTGCTGTCATATAATTAGAGACACTGGAGGCAAGCCAATCATCCACCGGGGAGACAACGCCCATGTGAAGAAAGGCGAAGGATTCATGAAGATGAGTTGTCGGGCACTTTCTCCGTGCCTATCCATATTTTAGAAGGACACGCATGTACCCTAGTAGGACACGCGTGCATGCTACCGTATGTAAAATAAAAGTGAGGCATCGCATGGCAGTCGAGCGGAGGCTCCGACGGCTTCACTGGCAGCCGTTTTGCGGGCTATAAAAGGAGGGCTCTCTTCACAGAAAGACAGACGTAGAGACGTAGAGACGACAGAGAGAGAGAGAGCACCGAGAGAAGCAAGCAGCCAGCTCTTTCCTTGCTTAGGAGAGTAGCCACTCCACTAAGTAGTATAGCAAGAAGAGCGCTGAGATCGCCAAGAATATCAAGGTAATCTCCTAGTTCGTGTGTAATCCCTCGGGGTTCCCGAAAGGGAAAACCATTGTAAATTAGTTGTTGAAATGATGTAGTTTCTTTGGTTTCACTTGGTGTTTTTATTCTAAATTTATGGGAAGAGTTCTTATACTAGGGATCCTATAGAGAAACCTTGGTGTTTGTTCTCCGTGTAGCCCAGAGTTGGCGTTGAGTGAGAACCCGTTGCCGTAGAGAAGTGTTCCTTCGGGTGGAATGCCTGGGAAGACGATAAGAATTTTGCCTAATAAATTTGCAATTAAAACCGTCAAGTGAACGTAATGCTAACATCTGATGAAACTAGATAAATATGGTAGTACCGAGTCGAATTTCACAACCTGCGAAGAACGACAGGACGAATATATGGTCCGGCAGCCAGCTAATAGACCTGCATATTGGTTGAAGTTAAGCAGAATTAGCCGTGTTAACATCAGGACACACAGCATATCATTGAAATAGTGGCAAAGAATTGAATATTGCTGCAAATAGTGAAATACTATTCTAAATAGTAAGGCACCAATATTTGCATAGTGCCAAATAGTAAGCTGAATATTAACCGCAGATAGAACTGATCAGCATCAAATAGCACACGCATATATATTGTTGCGCACACTGATATAGACCGCAGAATATTGGATAAATATATTGTAATATATATTTGCACATATATTTAAATTTGGTATAGTTGGTCCGAAAGAATGATTGGCAACCCGAATATTGATATGGTATACATCATATTGGCGGGGAAGACCCACCATATATATATAAAAAAATGTTGATGCATCAGATTCCAGAATATTTGAATCAGAGAAGAAGACAGAGTTCAGGATTCAAGCCAACGGTTTGAGCAATCTTGTGCATTGCTCATATAATTAGAAGACACTGGAGGCAAGCCAATCATCCACCGGGAGACAACGCCCATGTGAAGAAAGGCGAAGATTCCTGAAGATTGAAGTCTGTCGGGCACTTTCTCTCGTGCCTATCCATATTTTGAAGGACCGCATGTACCTAGTAGGAAACGCGTGCATGCTACCTATGTAAAATAAATAAGTGAGGGCATCACTGGCAGTCGAGCGGAGGTCCCGAAGGCTTCACTGGCAGCCGTTCGGCTATAAAAGGAGGCGCTCTCTTCAGCGATTAAAGGCAGACGATAGAGACGTAGAGATAGACAGAGAGAGAAAAAGAGATAGAGAGGAGAGAGCCAATCAAGCCTGAGAGAGGCACGCAGCCCAGCAAGAGCCCCAGCTCTCCTTCCTTAGTAGGAGATTAACCACTCCACAAGTAGTATAGCCAAGAAGGCGCTTGAGAATCGCAGGAATATCAAGGTAATCTCCTAGTTCGTGTGTAACCCTTCGGGGTTCCCGAAAGGGAAAACCATATGTAAATTATGTTGTTGAAATGATGTAGTTTCTTTGGTTTACTTGGTGTTTTTTATTCTGAATTTATGGGAAGGTCTTATGCTAGGGATCCTATAGGAGAACCTCTGCGGGTTTGTTCTCCGGTAGCCCAGAGCTTGGCGTTGTGTGAGTGAGAACCCGTTGCCGTAGAGAAGTGTTCCCTTCGGGTGGAACTGCCTGGGAAGATGATAAGAATTCTGCCTAATAAATTTGCAATTAAAACCGTCAAAGTGAACGTACTAGACTACATCTGATGCAACTAATGATAATATGTGAGACGAGTAGGAATTTCACAACCTGCGAAGAACGAACAGGACGAATCTGGTCCCGGCAGCCGCTATAGATCTTGCAATATGGTTGAAGTTAAGCAACAATTAGCCGTGTTAAATCAGACACACGCATATCATTGAAATAGTGGCAAAGAATGAATATGCTGCAAATAGTGAAATACTTTCTAAATAGAGGCACCAATTATTTGCATAGTGCCAAATAGTAAGTGAATATTAACCGCAGATAATGATCAGCATCAAATAGCACCGCATATATATTGTTCGCGCACACTGATATAGACCGCCAGAATATGGATAAATATATATGGATATTTATTAGTACATATATTAATTTGGTATAGTTGGTATCAGGCCAGAATATAATCATTGAAAGGTTAAGGTATTTAAATTAGAAGTTAGTACAGGTAAGGTAGATAAATACTAAAGAAGATATTAATATAAGGTGAGAATAAATCCCTCTGAATAGACATATTTGGCATACACTCATAGTCAGCTAAATATTGTGGTCGATTTGATATATAATTTTTACATACTTGGGGGAAAAGGCAAGATATACTTGAGCAAAAATTTGAAAGCATATTCAAAAGATATTCAAAAACTCGCAGACAAGGCTCCGGGTTTAAATAATAAATAGAGATATCATCTTCATAAACTTGAAGAAGCAAAAGCAAGACAGAATATTATTGGCAAGAATAACGACTATATAAAGAAGAAGTGTTGTCAATAGGCCGTTACCTTGTAAAGGTAAGACTCGTACGCACTGAATCAAGTCCAGATATTCCTGAAATAAAAGGTTAGTTCAGAGGGTAAGAAACTTTATTCTCTCATATGTTTGTTGACGTGAATATAGTAGCATAACGAAGTAGACTTAATAGAAGTAAATAGACACAGAACCTTTTATGTAGAAATCTAGCGATAAAAAAATAACGGTGTAACCGAATGCATGGCAAAAACTAATTAATAGTGATGAAATAATTCATGTGGCAAAGAAACAAAGCATATAGAATGGGAATATAGTAATTCATGGACCAGCAGACTGCCCTAAGATAAGAGAAAGAGAATTTTTTTTCATTAGAGAAATTCTAGATTAAAAAGAATAAAAAGTGAGAAAAACCAGCAATTAGTTGTTCTCGTGTGATAAATAACACCATAGCGCAGAAGTAAAGAAAGATAATATTAATAGTAATAATAATGTTACCACTGAAAATAACGATAAAAATAAGAATATTGTCAGAGCCACAAAGATGAAGTTGTGGATGAAGAAGGAGCAATGGGATATAAATAAATAAAGCTTTATTAAAAGTTATGAAGAAGAAGAAGAAGGTTAGAAGAAAAATTTATGATGTGCCAGAACAAAATAATGATTTTATACTCACAGATGGATGTGGGATGCATAATTTAGGACAAGAATGGAAGCCATGGAAGTAAATAATAGTGAAAAGAAGAAGGGGATATGGAGAATCGTCAGTAGAAGAGATGAAGAAAGGGAGAGACCTAAGATCAGAATGGACAATGGCCTCAGAAAAAGATGACTACGAACCCAAATATATCCCTGGATCAATATAGATACCTGGGTACCAAGAGAAGACGATTTTGAAACGGCCAGTGCAATTTAAAAATTATTAAAAATGATGGTGCTATTTTTAAAATTAGCCAGCATGATAGATGATGCCGATATAATTAGCATATGGAAAGTTTAATAGTTCAAAAAATATATACAAAACCAGGCATAATATTGGCAAAGGTTGAAATTATGTTAAATATCTTGAAACTTTTAGAGAATCTGTAAAAGTCATATGGGGAACAAGGTAGAAGCATGCCCTGATCAATACCAAGAATTAAAAAGGAGCAGGAAAGCAATCCAAAATAATTGACATAATGTTTTATCAAATATGATCATAGCAGAAGATCCAGAATTAGGACATATGCTTACAAAATGAAAAAGATAAGAGAAATAGAAAAACATTAACCCTAAACAAGCTGGAAAGGCATATAAAAGAATTCTCTCAGCTCTTACTGATATATGCTACCATGTAAGCAAGGCATTTAAATAGGAGTAGTAGTAAAGTATTTTAAAGTTGCCTGACCCTTTAGGATCTATAATATTGAGGAATATAAAAAAAAGGAATCAGGAGGAAATATTGTAAACATATCTCAAGCAAACATTGTCTTAAACAGCCTAAGAAAGATGATGTACAGGCATACAAGCTAAAGATCTATGAGAAAATAGCATTATAATTCTAGCAACAACATGTGTCCAAATACCATTAACATATGGAGAAGAAAGGATAGAAGAAAAATATTATAAATCCAAAGGATAGATAATAGAAATTTAGAATATAAGAAAAGGTTTTTATTAGAGTCAGATAATAGAGCCCCAGTTCTACATAAAAGAAATGTAAGAAGATGTATGATCTAGAGAAAAACTTATGATAACAACATGGTAGGTGTTATATGTAACTTCTAGATACTAAGTAGAACTTGTCTAATAAAGACCAGAAAAGATACTCTAGTAAATATTGAAGAGCAAGAAAGAGTTCTAATATAGATAATGTTAATGAAAATATATTAACATTGTGATGAAGAAATAAAGATGATGAGAGTCAATATATTCAATTATTGAAACAGATGAAGTGAGGAAGAAAATGAGACTCAAGAATATGATCAGTGAAGATGAGATAGACTTAAGATGAGTTATCAGGTTTTAAAATAGAAATGATGATCAAGTAGATTGCGAACATGATTGGGTTAAAGGAAAAGGTGATTATAATATCAACTGTGCTTCTGTATATATATCCAAGCCAAGATAATAGGGCACATGCAGTTATGTCTAAGGCAAGTGTGCCTCCTGTCTAAAAGCCAAAAATCAAATATGGAGACAGGAAATAGAGTTGAAACCAGAAGAAAAAATATATATCTAGTAGAATCAGAAACTAGAAAATAGATAGGATTGATATTATACTAGAGCAATGCTAGAAATATTAAAAGATGAGCTAAAGAATAATAAAGAAGAAGAATATGTGCTGCTGGAAGCACAGAAATAAAGGAAGGAATGGTATAAAGTAATAGTGTGAGCATATTAAAGTAATAATATTCTATCTGACATATCCTATTTACAGATATGAAGAAAAGTACAATTCGCAGGTGGAAGTGAATGCTGCATATTTCGAAATAATAATAGTATAAAGATATTTCCACCAAATACATTCAATTTCAAACCAAAGAATCATATCCTTGTTGATGAGCTCCAAAGGTGCATATTGGATAATAGAATATACTTGAAAGAAAAAGGAAAGGATACATGCTATCTAATCCCGATGTCTTCAGAATATTCTAATGTGAACAAAAATTACCAATATCAACAAATATTTGTTCAATGGAGTAAATCTGGAATACATATGACATTGGAAGAAATAACATATGATAAAGTCAATTATGCCTTGAATTGGGCAAAGATAATGAATAGTTGTTATTTCAATTATCGAGAATATCGAAGAATATAAAAGAAATAATGCATCCGGCAACAGCAGTTCCGCAAAAGTTGAATAGATGAATCAAGATCGAATATGAAAAGATAATTATTTCCAAAATAAATCATATAAAGAATGCCTTGTCAAAGGTGGTTTATGGGGAATAGATTGATATGGAAAATAGATGAAAAATGGGAAGATATGTCAAAAGTGTGGAAGGAATAAAAATAGATTTGAAAGAAGAAATATTAAAGGATTAAGACAAGAAATAGTTGAAGAAATAAGAAGAGAAAAGTAATCAAAATATGTTCTTATTGTCTGACGATGACCATATGGACATCGCTGGACATGGGCAGCATATTGATTAGCAATTAATGATACGTGAATATGTGGTATAATCAATAGGCCATATACTTGAATTGTATATGCTATCAATTTTTTCGGGCGCGGAGGACCCCCGAATATTGATGCAACCCGAATATGATATGGTATATCAATCATATTGGCGGGAGACCCACCCATATATATATAAAAAAAAAATGTTTGATGCATCAGATTCAGAATATGTATCAGAGAAGAAGCAGAGGTCAGGATTCAAGCCACGGTGTGAGCAATCTCTGTGCATTGCTCATATAATTAGAAGACACTGGAGCAAGCACATCATCCACCGGGAGACAACGCCCATGTGAAGAAAGGCGAAGATTCCTGAAGATTGAAGTTGTCGGCACTTTCTCTCGTGCTATCCATATTTAGAAGGACACGCATGTACCCTAGTAGGACAGCGGTGCATGCTACCGTATGTAAAATAATAAGTGAGGGCATCACTGGCAGTCGAGCGGAGGTCCCCGAAGGCTTACTGGCAGCCGTTTCGCGGCTATAAAAAAAATGTTATTTAATACCGGAGCGCCTCCTTTTATAGCCGCGAAACGGCTGCCAGTGAAGCCTCGGGAGCCTCCGCTCGACTGCCAGTGATGCCCTACTATTTATTTTACATACGGGTAGCATGCACGCGTGTCCTATTAGGGTACATGCGTTGTCCTTCTAAAAATATGGATCGGCACAGAGAGAAAAGTGCCCGACAGACTTCAATCTCAGGAATCTTCGCCTTTTTCACATGGGCGGTTGCTCCCGGTGGATGATTGGCTTGATCAGTGTCTTAATTATATGAGCAATGCACAGAGATTGCTCACACCGTTGGCTGAATCCGAACTCTGCCTTCTCTGCTGAAAATATTCTGGAATCTGATGCATCAAACATTTTTTTTTATATATATATATGGGTGGGTCTCCCCCGCAAATGATTGATATTACATACAATATTCGGGTTGCATCAATATTCGGGGAGTGAGGTCTCCGTATATATATATATGTATATATAGTATATATATGGTATAGATAATATATGTATGTATGGTTTAAAAATCAGGGTCAATTTGCTGTTGTAGGGCCAGTCGTATGGGACTCTTATATATTCATACAGTATTGATTCATCCAAGTTTAATATTTATCCGATGTTGGCAGTCGACACCAGATCCATCTCTATATTCTTCAAAGTTACCATTTTAGTTTTTCTTTTACACATTTCTGATAGTGACTGTATATGTAATCAAATAGCTTGCTACATAAGTTTTTAATATATAGCGTATGTGGGTATAGAAGTGCAGTGCTATATCTTATTTATCAAAATAGATTATAATTTATCTAGTCTACTTTAATTAAACAAATCATGTCTTCCACACCAGCACTATCACTATTAAGATTGCTTTTGTTTTGAACAGCTCACATCAAGTATTTTGATAATGAAAGCTACAAATCATATCTTTCAACAAACTAGAACTATTTTACATTGCATATTATCTTGATCGTATATATATGACGCGATGTGTGTTTGTAGGTCATGGCCACATTCTGAAGGCAACAACGAGTCGGTGGCGATGTGGACCGGCCAACAATGAATTCTTAAGAATTTTGACGTATGTCATTCAAGAGCGTTGCAAGGGCAAAATGACGATTCTAGAAGGGGGAAGATTAAAGAGCACGCAAGGATGCTTGGTCGGCTCGTCAGCCAGACTAATCAGCTTAGGGACGAGAGGATAAGCTCGTGAGGATCGGGATAAACTGATAGGAGGAGAGGAGACGCCTAGTGAGAGGATTGACTGAAGATGGACATAGATCATTTCAGAAGAGAAGGAGAGGCGGGATAGCAAAGAAGTGATCCAGCTGGGCAACTCCTTGATGAAGGATTAGTTTTTTTAGAGTAGCTAGCTAGTTCATCCTATTAGTGATGATGATCGGGTAGTAAACTAGAGTACTCTGAATGTACTTTGTGTGAAGTTTAATATCAAACTTGTTGAGTTCATGAGCCTCTTATGTAATGATGATTTATTAATAAGTACCTAGTGTTGAGGAGTTTTATGTTCAGTAGTATCTATTAAGTAAGTAGCTAGTGTTGATGAGTAAAAAAAATTTTACTACCAAAAAAACCATTTGACTGAAGTTGGACGAGGCAGGCACGCTAGAGTTATGATGAACTGAGTGAGCTGGCGCTGGATTGTGTGATACGACAACACGATTTTGTAGAATACTGATGACGGTTCTTCAACGCCCACCACTACATTTTAGGCAATGGCGCCATATTAGTGGCGTCGTGTGTCTACGCCAGCAATTCTGTTTTTGACACTCCATAGCTAGGCTTTTCTTCAATAGTGTGATGCGGTCCTTTGTAGGAGGCCTATCCCGCAATCTCGACATCTTTAAAGAACGAGATCAAATTGATATAGTTGTGTGTAACATATATATTAGATCATGATAAAAAAAATTATGAATAGTGTTACGTATCCACAGTTGTCTGCATCTTCTGCTCCTTTAGGTCATGAAAGCGAATGTTCTCACAAACGTAGTATGCAAATAAATTATTCCACTTTGCTGCCTCATGGACTTTTTACGAGAATATAATTCAATCAGAATAATCAGCATGATAATAGTATTGAAAATAGAATAAAGAGACCGCGCGACGTAGCTAGTACTACGTAATTACTTTGGGCGTACCCATTTGGTTCCCATGCACTGACAACCTCTGTAACTACTAGGGAAAAGCCTAGCAGTAGCCCGGGTCAGAGGTTTCTACCAGTAGTGCGAGGTGCCGCGCTACTCGATGAAGGCGCTACACCTAACTTTGAGCAGTAGCGCGTTTTGACCCGCCGCACTGCGAACTTGTAAGAGTAGTAGCGTTCCTATGAAACGCGCTGCTGCTAATAGCAGCAGCGCCTCTAATAGAGCAACCGTGTTGATAAAAGCACACTGACTGCTACCTGCATAAACCGCGTACTGCTAACTTTTTCAGTTTTTTTTATGCAGCAATTGGCGCGTATTTGTACAGCTTTTATGAGTAGTCTCATCATATGATTTTATAATATGATGGCGGGTATTATATATATACAGTAGTCTCTTTCACCCACTGATATATATAATAACCATCATGCCAATATAACAACTAAGCACTCATCAGGATTAATAACAAACTCATCATCGTTATCATAATAAAAAGTCGTACTCATCATCATCATAGTCATCTAACAACTTCTACTGTATCACAATAACAAGTCATACTCATCATCATCATAGTCATCTAACAACCCTATTAATTGTTCTTAACACATGATCATGAGTATAACTAGGACCTAATACCCTCCTAAGGTAAAATAGCATAAAACAAGGATAGCCCGTGACTCTCCATTATGGAGAATGGAAGTTATGCGTTTTCAATTCTTGCGCTTCGCACAAATGTTTGC
Organism: Thinopyrum elongatum; assembly: GCA_011799875.1. NCBI lineage: Eukaryota > Viridiplantae > Streptophyta > Magnoliopsida > Poales > Poaceae > Thinopyrum > Thinopyrum elongatum. The sequence goes on along the minus strand of CM022303.1, from coordinate 705,444,108 downwards.
TCCAAGTAGCTCCCAATGATCTCAACATTTTCCATTCTTTGATTGTCATGTCTTTATGGTTGAAAAATCTTGTATAAATAGCAGTGAAGCCTAGGCGGACGTGGCGTAAGCTAATCACCAAATCAAGGCAACCTTTCAGAAACTTCAGATAAGAGCACACAATACTTCGGGATTTTCTGTGAAAAACATAAAATGAACGTCGAAGTTAGGCAATATAGTTTGGCTTTGGAATAATGTATGCAAAAGATGCACGGATGTCGTAATAGTAAAAAATCTTACCATGCCATCTCCATGGATGTTTACTGAGTTCAACACATGCACTAGTGGCACGTATTGACCATAATGGTAGGAGTTTCATAATTGCATATTTGTAATTCTCAACATCAAAATAAATGAGATAAGATGATCTTCTCCTCATATGTTAATCTAGAGCCATCAGTGCTAGTAGGTTCTGTTACTATCTTCCGTACATTTTTTAAAGATTGAAAATAAGCTGTCAATGAGAAATAATCTGGTCAACTATTTTGAAAAATAAACAATATACATACTTTAAATTATGTTGAAAAACTCACATAGAGGTGAGAAGTGGAGGCGTGTATCAACATCGACCCAAATGTCGATATTATCTTCGTGATACTATCTTCGTCGATATTATCTCGTCAGTGTTATCTTTAGGATCATCAAGATAAAAAGGTGACATGCATACCCTCCTGAAAAACCATACGCCTTGCATGTGCATTCCCAATTCGTAGCAAGCAGACATATGGGCACGAGTTAGGTCACCGCCATTGTTATAGGCATGTCACTGGAAGAACAAAGCATTAAAACCAGATGGGTCCTTGAGGTTACACTATCTTTGTCGCCAGATTCTCGTGATCTTCGAAATCCGCTTCTCCAATACATCGTCTTGCATGACATAGGGGAGGCTAGTCGATTGGAAAAAGAAAAATTACACGGTTGAAGACGCAGAAGTCATGATTAAATAAAAAAAAGGACGTTCGTCTTGCGTACATCGTTCAACATCGAAGTCTCTCGAGCTTAATACTAAAGCGCCCGACCGTTTTTACCAGGTGAGGCCTGTCGCACAGAACCCCAGTCGTCGTCGTCGTCAGACATTTCCTAGTTCATAATTCAAAATTTTAAACTTCTAAAATTCAATATATGACCTGATCGTATTGCATCAGGTGATCACAAATCCCTTGACACTTACTATCACTGCCTTTCCATGTATCTTTCAGCTGGTGAAGCACTCTCCATGACCGTGCGTCCGCAGAGAACGACCGCCCACAACCTCCATCCGCATGCAGTCCGCGGTCTTAGCCGCGAGGCGCGGGCCACCTCCGGCTAGCCGCGAGAGCACTGATGTCCATACACCCACCCGGCTGTGAAGGACCGTCCCCAAAGTGCATGATCCTCTCCATCGACTCGGGCCCGGCATCCCGCGTGGATACTCCTCGACGACCTGTGCGGGGTGGTGGGATCCTCTCGATCGAATGGACAATGGATACCCCTCGCGCGCGGCGCAAATAAGCCTAGATCCAGCTGCAGGCCGCCCGAGCCGCCCGCATGGAACCCGCGCTGGGCGCATCGAGCACCGCCTGCATCCATCTCCTCGCTCTTGTATCGACCAGCACCTCCTCTCTGCAGCGATTTTTAGATTTTTTAGGTGACGGATGTGGTACTTCGCTGAGGTTTCTTCGTTGCGTTGGGCTGGAAAGGAGGAAAACGGGCCGATGCGGGCCATTAACCTAGAGGACTAAAAAAAAGTACGGGAGCAGACTTGCCCTCGCCACCCATCAGCCCACTCGCTATTTGACTTACCTTAAAGCGAATCAACGGTGAAGAATTCCCAGTTGACGGAATCCAGCGGACAAAAACGCCGAATTAGAGAGGGCAGGGATTAGGTGCAGTTTTACTGTCTAAATGAGCCACCGGTATGGTTTGGACTCAATATAACATCAGCACCAACACGTAATCTCACCGTCTAGGACTCTTTTGATTATCTAGCTAATGTTGATCTTACATAATATACAAACTAGGTTAGGTATCTACTACTACTCCATCCGTTCCAACATGGACCACGTACGGAGCAAAATAAGGACATGTTAGCGAACGGAGGGAATGTTCCTTCGAGTTTTGTTAGGGGTTTTGTGTTATACTCAGGAAGACAAGACGACACGCGGCTTCTTGAAACTGGAAAAAAACTCTCCCCCGTCTAGCCTCCATCCGGTGGTCCGTCTAGCATCGTCGGGGGAGTGTGTGGAGGGTGTGTCTACGGTGGATTTGTCCTTGGTGGATTGCTCGACGTCGTGTTTGTCTACGTTCGTGGTGTCTTCAGGTGGATCGTTCCAATCTACGTACTCTTATCGACATCGGTTGATTGTTCTGCTGTGTGTTGGTCTATGGGGACATAGCACGACTACTTTCCGACTGTCTATTCACAACAAGTTTTGCCCCCACTCCGGCGAGGGAGGGCGATGATGGTCGGCGCGCCTTCTGCTCGCCTCAGTGCTTATAGTCGTCAATAGGTGGTCTACGGATCTGGATGAATTTTTTATTATTTTTGTATTCGTTGTACGCCCTCATGTATTAAAGAGGAACAGATGGGTAATTTTCTTACAAAAAAAACTTAGCAACATGTTCAGGAGATGATATGGACTTTCTCACCTGCAAATTGTAAGTACCTAGTACGGAGCAGAGGTTCCATGACGGGAAAAGTATAGTGTATGGAGTACTCCCGGTGCTCCAATTCAAAAATATCATTTTTAAATGTTTCAAAAAATTCCAGAAAAAAAAATGTGAATGTTCACAAGGAATGTGATACAACTCTATAAATTTCATATCCATACTTGAAAATATACATTGAGGAACAAAAAGTGAAAATACATATGTGAATAGTGTCAATGTTGCTTTGTTCTTTTTCTTCCACTATTCATGTAGATTTCACATTTTTTTTTCTCAAGTGCATTTCAAGTTTGGACCTAAAATTTTTAAGGGGTTACAGTCACATTCCTTGTGAACATTCATGTTTTTTCCCGTATTTTTTTGGTACATTAAATAGCTCATTTTGAAATTTGGACAGCACCAGTAATACCCAAGGATGGAGTACCTGATGCTTTCCCGTTCCATTGAAACCATCTCAGGTTCAAGGATAAAAGTGAAAAAAAAAATGGAATCAATAACCTCCCGAACATGCCACATTTATCATCTCGCCCCGAACGCCCTTTTAGCCGTAGGATTTCAACACGAATCTTAGAGCACGTCAGAATAGTGCACGTCATTTAGTATTTTTGTTTCGAAAAAATCAAGGGCCGTCCCGAACGATTCCAACCCCACCCCCCCTCCCCCCCTTCCCACACCCCCCCCCCCCAACCCCCCCCCCCCCCACCCCCCCCCCCCCCCCCACCCCCCCCCCCCCCCCACCCCCCCCAACCACACACACACGCGCATCATCTCCCTTATCCATCCCCTCTCGCTTTCCACATACGCCCAACTCAGGATCTTCCTACCTGCTGGATACGGCCTTGTGAGTAGTGACCACATGCGCATTGACGAGGCGGGTCTGCTCTGTCCTTGCCGGATTTCAGTCGACGGTGCAGGCGGAGGAGACGGCGAGCCGTGCACTCCAACGGTCCGACAGACCGACGGGAGGACGTCAAGGAGGAGCTTTTTTGCAGACCCAACATCTACGCGATGCGCGTGCGAAACGCGGTGCCGCATCTGTCCTCGTCAGGAGTGTCACGCGTGTGCGGCGGAGACGAGATGGGACTTTTTTTTTTTGGCATCGACGAGGAGCTCTCCGTTGGGACCCAGCATCAGGCCAGCCCGGCGTGCCTGGCGATGAGGCGGGCTGACTGTTACTCGCTAGAGTAGACTCGACGCCGATGAGAGTGGGGCGTGCAGTACATGGTTGATACTCTGCACGCGCACGCGATTCTCAAGCTCCTTTCGGGTGAGAATTGATGTTTAGACTTGCGTATGTGAACCGCGTATAGTTCTGTAGATGTGGATATCACACTATGGCCGGACCTGAGTTGCTACTTTACAGATCGACTCGTCTATGGATCCTCCTCTTTGCGTGCACACCCTTCGTAAGCTTGGACGACAGACAAACACACGTTGATACTGAAGGGCGTATACAATACCCCAAAGTCGACGTGCGAGGGGGATATGGCGTGCGTATACATCTACAACCTATATGAGCACGGTTGGACTCAAGACGACCCAGCACTAACCACGTATCAATGAGTCTAGGACTCAAGATGGCAACGGGGACGAAACCCACGGTTTGCTTGCCCAAACCATCCCCACCTAGACAATGCCAAACCCTTCCCGTCCCCCCAACATTTTCAGTTT
>CM022303.1:703583922-703611967 GCA_011799875.1 Thinopyrum elongatum | reverse complement strand
GTCATGATCTCCATCGTCACCGGCTTGACACCTTGATCTCCATCTAGCGCGTTGTCGTCTCGCCAAATATTCTTCTACGACTATCGCTACCGCTTCTACAACAACATAGATATGCAAAAACTATCAGGTACAAGTTCATGATAAATTAAGTTCAATTATATTACTTAAGAACTCCCACTTAGATAGACATCCCTCTAGTCATCTAAATGATCACGTGATCCATATCAACTAAACCATGTCCGATCATCACGTGAGATGAGTAGTTTTTCAATGGTGAAACTCTATGTTGATCATATCTACTATATGATTCACATTCAACCTTTCGGTTCAGTGTTCCGAGGCCATATCTGCATAGCTAGGCTCATCAAGTTTAACCCGAGTATTCTGCAATGCATGCAAAACTGGCTTGCACCCGTTGTATGTGAACGTAGAGCTTATCACACCCGATCATCACGTGGTGTCTCGGCATGACGAACTGTCGCAACAGTGCATACTCAGAGAGAACACTTATACCTTGAAATTTAGTGAGGGATCATCTTATAATGTTACCGTCGTACTAAGCAAAATAAGATGCATAAAAGATAAACATCACATGCAATCAAAATATGTGACATGATATGGCCATCATCATCTTGTGCCTTTGATCTCCATCTCCAAAGCACCGTCATGATCTCCATCGTCACCGGCTTGACACCTTGATCTCCATCGTAGCGTCGTTGTCGTCTCGCCAAATATTGCTTCTACGACTATCGCTACCGCATAGTGATAAAGTAAAGCAATTACATGGCGATTGCATTTCATACAATAAAGCGACAACCATAAGGCTCCTGCCAGTTGCCGATAACTTTTACAAAACATGATCATCTCATACAATAACGTATATCACATCATGTCTTGACCATATCACATCACAGCATGCCCTGCAAAAACAAGTTAGACGTCCTCTACTTTGTTGTTGCAAGTTTTACGTGGCTGCTACGGGCTTCTAGCAAGAACCGTTCTTACCTACGCATCAAAACCACAACGATTTTTTGTCAAGTGTGTTGTTTTAACCTTCAACAAGGACCGGCCGTAGTCAAACTCGATTTAACTAAAGTTGGAGAAACAGACACCCGCCAGCCACCTTTGTGCAAAGCACGTCGGTAGAACCAGTCTCATGAATGCGGTCATGTAATGTCGGTCCGGGCCGCTTCATCCAACAATACCGCCGAATCAAAGTAAGACGTTGGTGGTAAGCAGTATGACTATTATCGCCCACAACTCTTTGTGTTCTACTCGTGCATATCATCTACGCATAGACCTGGCTCGGATGCCACTGTTGGGGAACGTGCAATTTAAAAAAAAATCCTACGTTCATGCAAGATCTATCTAGGAGATGCATAGCAACGAGAGGGAAGAGTATGTCCACGTATCCTCGTAGATAGAAAGCGGAATCGTTAGCTTAACGCGGTTGATGTACTCGAACGTCTTCGCTATCCAACCGATCAAGCACCGAACGTACGGCACCTCTGAGTTCAGCACACGTTCAGCTCGATGACGTCCCTCGAGCTCTTGATCCAGTTGAGGACGAGGGAGAGTTCCGTCAGCATGACGGCGTGGCTACGGTGATGATGAAGTTACCGACGTAGGGCTTCGCCTAAGCACTACGACGATATAACCGAGGTGTGTAACTGTGGAGGGGGGCAACGCACACGGCTAAGACAAATCTTGGTGTGCCTTTGGGGTGCCCCCCTCCCCCGTATATAAAGGAGGGAGGGAGAGAGGCCAGCCCTCCAAGGGGCGCGCCAAGTGTATGGAGTCCTACTAGGACTTCCAAGTCCTAGTAGGAATCCCTTTCCCTTTTCGGAGTAGGAGAGAAGGAAAGAGGGAAAGAGAGAGGGAGTAGGAAAGGGCAAGGGGGGCGCCGCCCCCTTCCCCTAGTCCAATTCGGACCCATGGGGGGGGCGCACGCCACCTCCCCTTTGGCCTGCCTCCTCTTTTCCCGTATGGCCCAATAAGGCCCATTACTTCTCCCGGTGAATTCCCGTAACTCCCCGGTACTCCGAAAAATACCCGAATCACTCGGAACCTTTCCGATGTCCGAATATAGCCTTCCAATATATGAATCTATACCTCTCGACCATTTCGAGACTCCTCGTCATGTCTGTGATCTCATCCGGGACTCCGAACAAACTTCGGTCATCAAATCACATAACTCGTAATACAAATCGTCATCGAACATTAAGCGTGCGGACCCTACGGGTTCGAGAACTATGTAGACATGACCGAGACACATCTCCGGTCAATAACCAATAGCGGAACCTGGATGCTCATATTGGCTCCTACATATTCTACGAAGATCTTTATCGGTCAAACTGCATAACAACATACGTTATTCCCTTTGTCATCGGTATGTTACTTGCCCGAGATTCGATCGTCGGTATCATCATACCTAGTTCAATCTCATTACCGGCAAGTCTCTTTACTCGTTCCGTAATGCATCATCCCGCAACTAACTCATTAGTCACATTGCTTGCAAGGCTTCATATGATGTGCATTACCGAGAGGGCCCAGAGATACCTCTCCGATACTCGGAGTGACAAATCCTTATCTCGATCTATGCCAACCCAACAAACACCTTCGAAGACACCTGTTAAGATTTTCAGAACCCCGTTACGGAACCCCGTTAAACATTTTCAGAATCCCCAAAAACCTAACAGAACGAAAGATACGGAGCTTTTAAGATCTAGAGGGGAAAAATGGAAAAAAATTCAAACTTACTAGTGGCGCACCATTTGCTAGGTGCGCCACTAGTAACAGAAAAAAAAATTGGTTTCGAATTTTTTTTTGGAATTTTTTTTCAAAATATGATACGTAATATGACCGGGAAGTTTGAAATATATTTTCAAAATTTCATCACACTAATGAACATGAACAAAGTCCTAGACATCAACAAGGTTTAATAGGATTGATATCATAGATATATCAACAAGTGCTTGTTAAGTGAGGTGGTGCCGGGGTTGGATAGAACTGCGAAGTTAAGCGTGCTCGGGCTGGAGTAGTGTGAGGATGGGTGACCTTTCGGGAAGTTTGACCACTTAGTGCGATTTGACTTGAGATTAAGCATATTCACCCGAGATTAAGCCATAGTGACCCGAGATTAAGAAAAAAAAACGAAAAAAAAATTGAAAAAAAAAATTTGAAAAAAAATTTGAAAAAAAAATTTGTTAGTAATGGCGCACTTCTATGTGGTGCGCCATTACTATCAGACTTAGTAATGGCGCACCACATAGAAGTGCGCCATTAGTAACCCAGAGCACAAGGTAAATATGGCCCCCTGGGAGGCATACTAATGGCGCACCAGGGGACATACTAATGGCGCACTTCCTGGTGCGCCACTACTGTCTGGTATACTAATGGCGCACCAGGGATGCGCCATTAGTATTAGTTACTAATGGCGTGATGATAGTGGCGCACCTGTAGTGCGCCATTAATGGCCAAAACAGGTGCGCCACTAGTAGGCCTTTTCCTAGTAGTGGCAAGTAACTACCGATGGACAAAGGGAATTACGTTTGTTGTCATAACGGTTCGACCGATAAAGATCTTCGTAGAATATGTAAGAGCCAATATGGGCATACAGGTTCCGCTATTGGTTATTGACCGGAGAAGTGTCTCGGTCATGTCTACATAGTTCTCGAACCCGTAGGGTCCGCACGCTTAACGTTCGATGCTGATATAGTATTATATGAGTTATGTGATTTGGTGACCGAATATTGTTCAGAGTCCCAGATGAGATCACCGACATGATGAGGAGTCTCAAAATGGTCGAGAGATAAAGATTGATATATAGGACGATCGTATTCGGACACCGGAAGTGTTTCGGGGGTCACCGAGTACTTATCGGGTCACCGGAAGGGGTTCCGGGCACCCCCGGCAAAAGATATGGGCCTTATGGGCCAAGAGGGGAAATGCACCAGCCACAAGGGGCTGGTGCGCCCTCCATAATGGGCCGGCCTAGGAGGAGAAGGAAAGAGGGGAAGGGAAGCGCGGGAATAGGACTTACAGAGGGGAGAGCGAGGAAACAGCGATGCACGGAGAAAAAACAAAAAACACAAAAAAAAAACAAAATACTCCCCCACCCCCCCCCCCCCCCCCCCCCCCCCCCTTTCTTTCCCCCGATAAATATGGCAGGAGGCGCCACTTGGGAAGACCCCAAGTAGGATTCGGCTTACTTGGGGGCCTCCTGGGCACCTCCCCTCTCCCTTCACCTATATATATGAGGAGGGGGGGTGCCTAGCACATACCAGACAATTGCCTAGCCATGTGCGGCGCCCCCTCCACCGTTTACACCCCCGGTCATATTTTCGTAGTGCTTAGGTGAAGCCCTGCGGAGATCACTTCACCACCACCGTCACCACGCCATCATGCTGACGAAACTCATCTACTACCTCGACATCTTGCTGGATCAAGAAGGCGAGGGACGTCACCGAGCTGAACATGTGCAGAACGCGGAGGTGTCTTGCGTTCGGTACTTGATCGGTTGAAGCGCGAAGAAGTTCGACTACATCAACCGCGTTGTGAAATGCTTCCGCTTACGGTCTACGAGGGTACGTAGACACACTCTCCCCCTCGTTGCTATGCATCTCCATGGATAGATCATTGCGTGTGCGTAGAATTTTTTTTGTTTTCCATGCAACGTCTCCCAACAGCGGCAGCTTCGGGGCAGAGGGGCAAGGCGCGGCGAGGGCGTCGACGGCGAGGTCTGGCAGCCTGGCGGCGTCGAGGTGGTCATCGGCGACGTCGGGGGAGAGGAGGATCGAAGAAACTGAATGGGGTTTGAAAATTCTCACAAGTGCTGCTTATATACACAGCTCTTTAGTCCCGGTTGGTGGCTCCAACCGGGACTAAAGGCCCCCCTTTCGTCCCGGTTGGAGCCATGAACCGGGACTAAAGGTGTGTGCTTCCCGCCCTCTGGGCTGCTGAAATTGACCAGGACGAAATAGGGGCCTTTAGTCCCGGTTGGAGCCACCAACCGGGACTAAAGGGCTTGTGCTGGCACTGGCGTGATGCGGTGGAAGTTTAGTCCCACCTCGCCAACCGAAGAGCGCTCAGACCTGTTTATAAGCCCTGCTGCGTTATCCCACTCGAGCTCCTCTCTAAAGCAGGCCTGTTGGGCCTAACATTCTTCTGTGCCCTGTTGGGCCTGTTGGGCCCGCAGGCCTGCATCCTGGCCCATGTACAGATGGGTTTCTAGTCGTATGCAGGTCGTGGTGGCCTAGTAGGCGGCATTTTTTTATTTTTTACGTTATTTTAGTTTGCTATTAAAGTTTATAACAAAAAATACTTTATGAAAATTATTTTTGCTAGTAAAGTTTTTAACAAAAATACTTTGATAATTTTAGTTGCATAAATCTTATATAATTTTAAGTTAATATTATTTTGATAACAACTAGAGGTTTATAAAAGCTTTTTAGTTGATTCTTTTTGCTATTGAAGAATATTATAGTTTTGTTTTAGTTGATCATAACAAAATATTTTAATTGATTCTTTTTAGTTCATTCTTTTTGCTATTAGAGTTTTATAAAAGCTGCATTTTTATTTTTTATGTTATTTTAGTTTGCTATTAAAGTTTTTAACAAAAAATTCTTTATGAAAATTCTTTTTGCTATTAAAGTTTTTAACAAAAAATACTTTGATAATTTTGGTTGCGTAAATTTTATATAATTTTAAGTTAATATTATTTTGATAATAACTAGATGTTCATAAAAGTTTTTTAGTTGATTCTCTTTGCTATTGAAGAATATTATAGTTTTGTTTTAGTTGATCATAACAAAATAGTTTATTTGATTCTTTTTAGTTCATTCTTTTTGCTATTAGATTTTTATAAAGCTTTTTAGTTCATTCATTTTGCATTAGTTCATTCTTTGAGCAAATGACCCTGAAATTTAAAAGCACTACAAATGAACTCTGAAAGGTTGAAACTTAGCATGTGTCATATTTCAGCCACATAGCATGTGCTAAAAAGTTGAGAGGCTTACCGGAAAAACTGGATGCACTTCGTGTACAAACTGGACAATCTCTTTCGAAGTATCAGGTTTCGGACGAAAATTCATCTATTACAAAATGATTTCATTTTTTTTAACTTATTTTAACTCCAGACTTTTTGTGTGTTCAAAATGCACCATTCAAAGCACATCATCAATTTTTAACCCTTTTGTGACTTCATTTGCTATTTTTCATGCATTTAATGATTTATTTTGAGCTAATGACCCTAAAATTGACAAGCACTACAAATGAACTCTGAAAAGTTGAAACTTGGCAGTGGTATCATATTTCATCCACCCACATAGCATAATTGACAAGCCATCGTCGGAATAGTTGTGGAGAGAAAGTCTTCACTTTTTCTTCATGTGTGTCCCTTGCTTATTGCGCTGTAACCATGGATAATCGTCATCGTTTAACAGGGTGCTTGGGTCAGCCTTCACTTTGAAGGGAGGAATTTTATGAAACTTTTCATAATCTTCAGACATGTCTGTCTTGCCCTCCACTCCCACGATGTCTCTTTTCCCTGAAAGAACTATGTGGCGCTTTGGCTCATCGTATGATGTATTCGCTACCTTATCTTATCTTTTTCTCGGTTTGGTAGACATGTCCTTCACATAGAAACCTGCGTCACATCATTGGCTAGGACGAATGGTTCGTCTGTGTACCCAAGATTGTTGAGATCCACTGTTGTCATTCGTACTGTGGGTCTACCGTACCCCCGCCTCCTAACAGATTGACTCATTTGCACCGAAACAAAGGGACCTTAAAATCATGTCCATAGTCAAGTTCCCATATGTCCAATATGTAACCATAATATGTGTCCTTTCCCCTGTTGGTTGCTGCATCAAAGCGGACACCACTGTTTTGGTTGGTGCTCTTTTGATCTTGGGCTATCGTGTAAAATGTATTCCCATTTATCTCGTACACTTGGTAAGTCAACACAGTCGAAGATGGTGTCCTGGCCAACGAGTACAACTCATCTCCAACTGCCGAAAGTTCTGATGTGCTCACATGTAATCTAGTCGTCCGACTGCTCCAGGTGTTTGGAGCGCAGAATATTCTTGTGTTCATTGACATACAGGGTCACCAAGGTAGAATTCTGTAGAACAGTGTAGTGTGCTTGAGCCCAAGAATGCCCGTCCCTACATATTATTGAATCTGCTCCTAGCGTGCCTTTTCCAGTCAGTCTCCCCTCATACCGCGATTGAGGGAGACCAATCGGCTTAAGGTCAGGAATAAAGTCAACACAAAACCCAATGACCTCCTCTGTTTGATGGCCCATGGAGATGCTTCCTTCTGCGCCTAGCACGTTATGAACATATTTCTTAAGACTCCCATGAACCTCTCAAAGGGGAACATTTATGTAGAAATACAGGACCCAGAATGGCAATCTCGTCGATAGTTGAACTAGGACGTGCGTCATGATGAAAAAGGATGTGTGGAACACCACTCAAAACTGACAAACATTGCACCAAATCATTCTTTAACCTTGGTAGGATTTCTGGATCGATTACCTTCTGAGAGATTGCTTGAGGAATGCACATAGCTTCACAATGGCTAATCAACGTTTTCTGGTAGAAGCCCCCTCATGCAACCGGAAAGCTGTTGCGTCATAATCACGTGGAAGTCATGAGACTTTAGGTTCTGGAACTTTTTCTCTGCCATATTTATTATTCCCTTATATTCGACGAGATGCCAGACGGGTCCTTCATACTGAGCAGGCATTCAAAGAAGATTCCTTCTCTTCTGGTAAGAGCGTATCTGACAAAACCTTGATACTCCTTTGGATGCATGCTGTCTTTTTCGTGCACATTTGCTGGGCCTTCCTATGCCTCTAATGTATCTTTTGTCTTCCCATACACGCCCAAGAAGCCTAGCAGGTTCACGCAAAGATTCTTCGTCACGTGCATCACGACGATTGCAGAGCGGACCTCTAGGTCTTTCCAATAGGGTAGGTCCCAAAATATAGATTTCTTCTTCCACATGGGTGCGCGTCCCTCAGCGTTATTTATCCAAATATATACTTTCGGTATCATCTAAACAATGTGTGCATGCATGGTATCCCTTGTTTGTCTGTCCTGAAAGGTTACTAAGAGTAGGCCAATCATTGATGGTTACAAACAGCAACACATGTAGGTCAAATTCTTGTTGTTTGTGCTCATCCCACACACGTACACCTTTTCCATTCCACAGCTGTAAAAGTTCTTCAACTAATGGCCTTAGGTACACATCAATGTCGTTGCCGGGTTGCTTAGGGCCTTGGATGAGCACTGGGATCATAATGAACTTCCGCTTCATGCACAACCAAGGAGGAAGGTTATAGATACATAGAGTCACGGGCCAGGTGCTATGATTGCTGCTCTGCTCCACAAAAGGATTAATGTAATCTGCACTTAAACCAAACCATATGTTCCTTGCGTCACCTGCAAAGTCCCCCAACCTTCTCTCGATTTTTCTCCACTACGACCCGTCAGCGGGTGCTCTCAACATCCCGTCTTTCTTACGGTCCTCTTTGTGCCATCGCATCAACTTGGCATGTTCTTTGTTTCTGAACAGACATTTCAACCGTGGTATTATAGGAGCATACCACATCACCTTGGCAGGAACCCTCTTCCTGGGGCGCTCACCCTCAACATCACCAGGGTCATCTCGTCTGATCTTATACCGCAATGCAGCGCATACCTGGCATGCATTCAAATCCTCGTACTCACCGCGGTAGAGGATGTAGTCACTAGGGCATGCATGTATCTTCTGCACCTCCAATCCTAGAGGGCATAGAACCTTCTTTACTTTGTACGTACTGTCGGGCAATTCGTTATCTTTTGGAAGCTTCTTCTTCATTATTTTCAGTAGCTTCCCAAATCCGTTATCAGATACACCATTGTCTGCCTTCCATTGCAGCAATTCCAGTGTGGTACCGAGCTTTGTGTTGTCATGTTCGCAATTTGGGTACAACCTTTTTTTGTGATCCTCTAACAAGCGATCGAACTTCAACTTCTCCCTTTCACTTTGGCATTGTCTCTTTGCATCAACAATGACCCGGCGAAGATCATCATCGGGCACATCATCTGGTTCCTCTTGATCTTGAGTTTCCCCCGTTGCAGTATCACCGTATTCAGGGGGCGGATAGTTGTCATCATCCTCTTCTTCTTCGTTGTCTTCCATCATAACCCCTCTTTCTCCGTGCTTGGTCCAAACATGATAGTGTGGCATGAAACCCTTCTCAAGCAGGTGGATGTGAAGGGTTTTCAAGTCAGAGTAATCCTTCATATTCCCACAGATAGGGCATGGACAATACATAAAACCATTCTGCTTGTTTGCCTCAGCCACTTCGAGAAAATTATGCAGGCCCTCAATGTAGTCGGAGGTGCGTCGGTCACCATACATCCATTGTCGGTTCATCTGCGTGCATTATATAATTAAGTGTATCAAAAACCATTAAAGAACATCATGAATAGAGAAGTGACTAAATTAATGCAAGTTCATCAGCACATTAAAACCAAAGTACAGTAGTGATCAAATGTTATTACTGAAAAAACAAATACATAAAGTTCATACATAGTTCTCATTGAACAACATATAGCTCTCTAGAGCATCTTATTAAAACATACATTGAAACTATGTAAAACATTTCAATGCAACAACAAATGCAATCATAATGGCAACTAAGGTAACAACTGATCCAACGGCATAATGATACCAAGCCTCAATATGAATGGCATATTTTGTAATCTTTCGAATCTTCAAGCGCATTGCATCCATCTTGATCTTGTGATCATCGACGACATCTGCAACATGCAACTCCAATTCCATCTTCTCCTCCTCAATTCTTTTCAATTTTTTCTTCAAGTAATTGTTTTCTTTTTCAACTAAATTTAAACTCTCGACAAGATGTCGGTTGGAATTTCCGGTTCACATACATCCTAGATAAAAACATCTATGTCACATTGGTCGGCATAATTGTTATAAACACTAAATGAAACAAATAGTTATAAAAGATAATATACCACATCCGAATCATAGATAGGACGAGGACCGACGGGGGCGGATACCAAAACCATGGCACTATATAATAACATACAATAATAAAAGTAAGAAAATTATACAAGTATCTACTAAATCATACAAGTAAGAATTTTTTTCTTTTAGAAAGAAGATAAGAACAAGAGGCTCACCACACGGTGGTGCCAGCGACGAGATCGGCGCGGGCGATCGACGGCGGTGAGGACGGGGACGAGACGGGACGGACCGCCAAACCTAGACAAATCTTGAGGAAAATGGAGCTTGGAGGTCGAGCTTGGAGAGGAGAAAGCTTAAGTGTGGCTCGGGCATTTCATCGAACAACCTCATGTGCATGCAAAGAAGTGAGAATAGAGCAGCGCATGCACACCTCCCACACGGCCAAAAAACAGAGGAGTGAGCGGGAGGGGCGAGGGTATATATAGGAATCTCTTTAGTCCCGGTTGGTGGCTAGCACCGGGACAGAAGACTGACCTTTAGTCCCTGTTCCAGCCACCAACCGGGACTAAAGGTGCTGCGCCAGGAGCGAGGCCCATTGGTTCCGGTTCGTGTCTGGAACCGGGACCAAAGGGGTCAGACGAACCGGGACCAATGGCCCCCGAGGCCCGGCTGGCGCCCTGGCCTCACGAACCGGGACTGATGCCCCCATTGGTCTTGGTTCGTAGGAGAACCGGGATTAATGCCCTTTTCTGACTTGGACAAAAGCCCTGTTTTCTACTAGTGATAGTATGGTGGTCCTATGACTCAATAAAGAGAAGAGAAACAACGAAATAAATGCTACCTCTTCACTTCGTCTTCAAACTTCTCGGACGCAGACACTTCCTTCAGACAAACACCGAATCAATTGCTTCACGTCAGCAATTTCTGAGGGATCACTCTTGTAATCATAATCTTCGGTGATAACCTTCACTACTACGCAGGGGATTATCTTCGTCGTTTGAAACAAACTTCTCTTGATTCCAGGGACTTGTTACTCTATGTGCACTAGCAAACACATAAGTCTCATACTGTCTATGTCAACAAACTCCAAAACATAAGGAGGCAAACAATTGCACCAACATGGTTGACTAACATTTTTCATATACAAGATTAACTTTCTTTAAATACTTGGTTCTACACATATTTTAAATGCTTTATAAACAGTTTTCATATAATTTTTTTAATATATGGTCAAAAAAATTATACTTTTAACAGTTTCCAAACGCTTGATTAACATTATTCAAACACATGTTCAACATTTTGGCAAATGCTTGATTAACATTTTCCTATACATGATCAATTTTTTTCATACACATTTAACTTTCCCAAATGCTTGACTAACATTTTTCAAATACTTGTTCAACATTTGTTTTTCAAATTCTTGATTAAAAATTTACATGCATGATAAAAAATATTCATCATGTTTTAATACATGATCAGCAATTTTTCTAACACATTCAACATTTTCGGAATACTTGATTAACGTTTTTGTAGAGTGTTTTTGTACATATTTAGAATATTTTATGTATAAAGAAAAGTACAAAAATAATGCAAAAATGAAAACAGAACATGTGAAAAACAGAAAAAAAAAAAGTTCCATCTTATGTGATTAACACCTAGTTCAATGTACAGTCGCCATGTGAACAACCACCCAAGTGGTTACCTAGAGTTCAATAGGTCTAGTTTTCCCATCGCCATGTGATTAATACCCAAAGAGTCATTATGTGCTGATCAATGTTTGTGCTTGTGAAGACATTTAGTCCAACGGGGCCACTGCAAACTTCGAACCCACGTGCCTCTCTACCCTCTCACCAGGCATCTGCCACATTCAAAAACAATTTCCCCCCGTATGTCTCTTGTCAAATTTCTATGTCCTGCACTGCTCTGCACTGAGCAACCCTAGCTATTGTCCCACTTTCAATATGTAATCTCTCGATTTTAGACTTGAGTCATCTAGATTAGTGTCCCAAAGCTTGCATCACGTAACTCTCACGATGAAACTCTTTATCACCTCCTACCCGAGAAACATTTCCTTAGTACTCTTAGTTACTACGATACCTTTGACAGCTGTCCAGTGATCATTCCTTATCACTACGACCCCTTGCTAACTCATGGCAGGGTATCATATGTCTGGTACATGTAGAGCATCCTTTATAAACCTATGACTGAGGGCATAGGGATGACGTTCATGTCTCTTTCTCATTTTCTGCCAATGTCGGTTTTGAGTCTTACTCACTTCACATTCAACGATTGCCAGCACGTGAGCCTCGAGACCCTCTTTGTCGAACACGGCAAACTCCTTCTTTGCTGTAGCATTTTGACTACTTCAATCTGGCAGGTATGTATTCCTTGAACAAACTTGATCAAAGCTTTTTGAATCGATCTCTATAGATCTGATGCCCAATATACGTTAGCTTCATCGAGGTCTTTCATTGGAAAACCATTCTTATTCAATTATCCTTTTATGGCTATCCGAAATTTCTATATTCATTTCCCCAATCAGCAATATGTCCATCCACATATAATATCAGACATGCTAGACAGAGCTCCCCTCACTTCTTGTAAATCAGGCGTTCATCACTCATAAGGTCTGTATAAAACCAATGCTTTGATCACCTTCAACGCGTATATCCAACTCCGAGATGCCTGCACAATCCATAGATGGATCGGCTGAGCTGGCACACTTTGTTAGCACCTTTATGATTGACAAACCTTTTCTGGTTGCTCACGACACTGTCTTTGATAATCCATTAAGGAACGCAGTTTTTGACGTCCATTGCCAGGATTTCATAATCAAATGCGCATTGCTTAACAGATTTGTACAGATTACGCATCGCTACGGGGAGAAGGTCCTCGCGTAAAAAAAAAAGTCAACCCCTTGAACTTGTCGAAAACCGTTCACAACAAGTCAAGCTTTTTAGACATTACATTACCGTCAGCGTCCATGTCCTCTTACTTGAAGATCCATTTTTTCTCATGGCTTGCGAGCATCGGGCAATCACCAAGTCCACACTTTGTTTTCATACCATGGATCCCATCTCAGATTTCAGGTCCCCCCCCCCTCAGCCCATTTCGCGGAATCGGGCTCATCATTATCAAAGTTTGCTTCCTCTATAGTTCGTAGTTCTCAGGTCCTAGTAACAGGACTTCCAGAACGGATTTAACCGTACCACTCTGTTGGGCGGAACGTACTCTGTTTGACCTACGAGGTTTTCGGTAGTAACTTGATCGAAGTTGCATGATCATCAATCATTAGCTTCCTCACTAATTGGTGTATGTCATCACGGAACTGTTTTTTCTATGATGGTTATTCTCCAATTCGCCAACCAGGTACAATACCTCATAAAGTTCTACTTTTCCTCCACTCACTTCTTTCTACGAGAAACTCTTCTTCTAGAAGGATCCATTCCGTAGCAACAACGAATCCTTGCCTTCGGGATCTTGATAGAATGTGTAACCCACGTTTCTTTTTGAGTATCCTTGAGGATGCACTCTTTTCTCTCTCCTATTTGGGTTCGAGCTTACAGGCTGAAAACTTTTTCCACATAAGTATCGCACCCAACTTTAAGAAACGACAGCTAGTTTTCTTGCCAACACTCGTTCATACGGTGTCGGCTCAACTGGATTTAGATGGTGCCCCTATTTAACGGGATGTTGTGCAGGTCTTTCATGAGGCCTCTAATGCGGCTCTAAAAACGTATTCTTCCGTGTCTACACCTCACTCTTCCGCTCTCGTATAATCACCGACTCTGTGTAAAGACTCGTGGTAAGAGGACATCATATATCGCACAGATCTAATAAAGTACGAATTACACGTTCGGACCCCATTCCGCTGTGGTGTTCCAGGTGGCGTTGAATTTGAACTAATTCCACATTGTTTTAATGAAGACCAAACTCGTAACTCAAATATTCTCGCCCCGCGATCAGATCGTAGAAAACTTTATTTTCTTGTTTTACGATGCTGTCACTCTGATTCTTTGAACTTTTCAAATATTTCAACTTTATGTTTCAGTAAGTAGATAGACCCCATATCTGCTCAAATCTATCAATTCCCGACCCACCGTGGAAGTCTGGATTGGAATTGAACAAGCGCGATCGAGGTTCTGGGGTTCGCTATACAGTGGAGAGAGGAGGGGTGTGCAGGAAGGGGTCTTCTGTCAGACGCACACCACCCGTGGCTGGTTCTTGCCGTCGCTCGGCTGATAAAAAAAAAAAAACGTATACACCTTCGTTCTAGCCCTCCCTCTCCTCCTATGAGCTGTGGGTCCGCGGCCCTCCAGTGGTTACGTATATACCTTTCCCCCCGACCTATTCTGTGCAGGGTTAGTAAATAACGATACCCGCCGCCTCGCGGCTCGCCCTCTTCATAATATCATTCTGTCAATCTTTCAACACTCATTCGGACCGCATACAATCGGTATGTTTATTCCACCAGTCATTAGCCGCTCCATTGTTCCGGAAGAACGGAGTTTTAGAGTCAGCTTCCATGAGGCATGGTTTCGCAAGTATCAATGATCATCATCAAGTGATTCCAAAAGTTCCATCTGCATGTAAGTGTCTTCTGCGCTTTACACACCAATATTACCTACACGCAATCTGCCACCAATATGTTGCACTATCATTATCAACTTTGCATCTTTGGCATCATATCTGAATATTGTGATCACTACGATCTAGATTCCATAAAACCCTTTTATATTGATCTATTACCATTAGAAGGTTTTTTTTTTATTCATGATAACAGACAACAATTATCTTCGTGACTTAAATGAATAACTCATATTGCATAAACATGATCTCACTCATATTCTGCTCAACGCAAACCCAAATAAATATTTATTTAGGCTAACACTAATCCCGAAGGTAGAGAAAGTTTGCGATGTGATCTTTATCAACCTGAATCACTTCCACCACAACACTCGTCGACCCTGTCATTAACTATTCTCTGTTCATTTTGCAACTCCGTTTCAATTACAATGTTTAGCACCTGAACCGATCATCAAATCACCGAGGTGCTCCTATGACACTAGTATAATACACATCAATATCATGTATACTCAACTAGACTTTTATTTACTTTGCCATCCTCTATGCCGCCAAAAATTTGGGGGTATTTCACTTTCCATTGCCATTTCCTTTGCAGAGAAGCACTCATTTCCAGGCTTAGGTCCCTACTTGGGCTTCTTCAACGGTGTGACAACCTGCTTGCCATTCTTTCTTGAAGTCCCTTTCTTTCCTTGCCCTTTTTCTTGAACAGTGGTCTTGTCACCATCAACACTTGATTGTCCTATTCTTGATTTCTAACCTTCGCCGATTGCATCTTGTAAGAGCCCATTGGATCGTTTTCGTCATCCCTTAATATTATAGTCATGCATGAGTTCTAGTAACTTTGGTGATAATGTGACTAGAGAACTCCTGTTAATCACTATCATCTGGAAGATTAACTCCCACTGAGTCAAGCGATTGGTGTACCCAGACGTCTGAGCACATGCTCACTAGCTGAGCTATTCTCCTCCAACTTTGTAGCGCAAAGTACTTGTCAGATGTCCCATACTACTCTACACGGGCACTGAGTCCGGAAATACCAATTTCATCGCTTTGGAACATCTCATATGCTCCGTGGCTTCAAAACATTTTTGAAGTCCCCGGTTCTAAGCGTAAGCATGTCACTAACCTATCAAGTAGTCATCATATGAGCTTGCCACCGTCATACATCTGCATCTGCTCCGGCATAGGTCTATCACCTAGTGTTGCATCAAGTCCATAATTCTTCTGTGCAGCACCGAGGATATCCTCAGAGCACGGACCCGTCCGCATCATTGCTACGATCATCTTTCAACTTACTATTTTTCTCTAGGAACATCGTAAAAGTTCAAGGAACGGAAGCCACGGGCCATTGATCTACAACAAACATAGAATATTCACAAACTATCAGGTACTAGTTTATTATAATTAATTCAATTATCATATTACTTAAGACTCCCACTTAAGATCGACATCCTCTATCATCTAAATGATCCGTGATCCATATCAACAAACCCTGTCCCGATCATCCGTGAGATGTAGTAGTTTCAATGGTTGAACATCTCCTATGTTGATCATATCTACGAATATGATTCATCCATCCAAGCCTTCTCGTCTCAGGTTCCGAGGCCATATCGCATATGCTCTTGTGGCGTCTGTGCCATGCACCTTCTGTGTCTGGGATTCCTCGTCCCCTACGTCTGAATCTGCACATGCAAAACTGGCTTTCCCCCTTGTAAGTGAACGTAGAGCTTATCACATCCCTACATCACACTGGTGTCCTCCTCGGCATGACGAACTGTCGCAACATGTCATACTCAAGAGACATCATGTTTTACCTTCGAAATTTAGTGGGGATCATCTTATAATGTTACCGTCGTCCGAAGCAAATAAGATGCATAAAAGATAAAACACACATGCAAGCATAATATTGGACATGATATGGCCATCACATCTTGTGTCCCCCCCCCCTTTGATCTCCATCTACCAAAGCACCCGTCATGATCTCCATCGTCACCCTAGCCAAAATATGACACCTATTGATCTCCCTCGTAGCGTCGTTGTCGTCTCGCCTAAAATTTGCTTCTACGTACTATCGTCTTAACCATGCATAGTGATAAAGTAAAACCATTACAAATGGTGATTGCATTTCAATACAATAAAGCGACCACATACGCTCCTGCCATTTGCCGATAACTTTTACAAAACATGATCATCTCATAACATAACTAAATCACATCATGTCTTGCCCTATCCCATCACCAGCTGCCCTGCAAAACAAGTTGACGTCCGCTACTTTTGTTGTTGCCATTTTACGGGCTGCTACGGGCTGCTAGCAAGAACCGTTCTTACCTTACGCATCAAAACCACAAAACGATTTTTTGTCAGTGTGTTGTTTAACCTTCAACAAGGACCGTCCGTAGTCATACTCATTTAACAAAGTATGGAGAAACCAACCACCCGCCCAGCCACCTTGTGCAAAGCACGTCGTAGAAACCCACCATTCTCATGAAATGCGGTTCCATGTAATCGTCGACTTCGGGCCGCCTTCATCCACAATACCACCGCTCGAATCAAGTAAGACGTTGGTGGTACGCCGTATGACTATTATCGCCCACAACCTTTGTTTCTAGCTCGTGCTATCATCTACGCATCAACCTGGCTCGTTCCACTGTGGGGAAACGTGCAATTAAAGAAACAATCCTACGTTCCTGCATGATCTATCTACGAGATGCATCAGCAACTAAGTGGGGAAGTATTCCCCGTATCCTCGTAGACAAGCGGAATCGTTAGCTTAACGCGGTTGATGTAAGTCGACACGTCTTCGCTCTCCATCCCCGATCAACACCGACGTACGGCACCTCTGATTTTCAGCACAACTTCAGCTCGATACGTCCCCTCGACTCTTGATCCAGTTGAGGATGGAGAGTTTCCGTCAGCATGACGGCGTGGTCGACGGTGATGAGGAAGTTACCGACGTGGGCTTAGACCTAAGCCTAACGACGTATAGACGCGAGGGGTGTACTGTGAGAGGGGGGCAACGCACCGGCTCACGCGTATAGACACAATCACGTGGTCGCTAGTTCCTTTCGGGGTGCCCCCCTCCCCCGTTATATAAGGATGGGGGAGAGAGGCCAGCCCTCCAAGTCTCGGTCGACCCGCGCCAAGTGTATTGAGTCCTACTAGGACTTCCAAGTCCTTCGTATGGTCCCATCCGTATCCGTCCTTTTCGAGTAGGAAGAGAAGGAAAGAGGGAAATAGAGAGGGAGGTATCGGAAAAGTTTCGCCAACTTGGGCCACGCCGCCCCCTCCCCTAGTCCATTCGGGGACCCATGGGGGGGCGCACAGCCCCCGGAAAAGCCAAAAAAAAAAATCCCCTTCTGGGCCTGCTCCTCTTTTCCCCCCGTATGGCCCAATAAGGCATTACTTCCTCCCGGTGAATTCCCGTAACGTGGCGCGCTCCCGGTCTCCCTCAAATACCCGAATCACTCTACCTTTCCTCCGATTCTCCGACTATATCCTTCAATATATGACTCTATCCTCTCGCCAGTTCGAGACTCCTCGTCATGTCTGTGATCTCTCATCCGTGACTCCGAACAAACTTCGGTCCATCAAATCACATAACTCATACTACATAATCGTCATCGAATCATTAGCGTGCGGAACCCTACGGGTTTCCGAGAACTAATGTAACATGACCGAGACACATCATCCGGTCATAACCATAGCGACCTGATGCTCAATTGGCTCCTACTTATTCTACAAGATCTTTATCGATCCACACTGCATAACAACATCTTATTCCCTTGTCATCGTATGGTTCTTGTGCCCGAGAGTACGATCTCCGTATCAGCATACCTATTTCAATCTCCTTACCGGCAAGTCTAATTTACTCGTCCGTAATGCATCATCCCGCACTACTCATGCGTCACCTTGCTTGCAAGGCTTTCATATGATGTGGCATTACCGAGAGGGCCCAGAGATCCATCTCCTCTACTCGTAGTGGACAATCCTTATCTCGATCTAATGCCAGACCCAACAAACACTTCACATACACCTGTTTAAGATTTTCCGAACCCGTTACGGAACCCGCCCGTTAAACATTTTTCAGATCCCCAAAAACCTACGAACGAAAGATTACGGAAGCTTTTAAATCTAGAAGGGGAAAAATGGAAAAATTCACACTTACTAGGGCGCACACCATTTGCTGGTGCGCCACTAGTACCAGAAAAAAAATTGGTTTCGATTTTTTTTTTTTGGAATTTTTATTTCAAATATTATTACGTAAATATGCCGGGAGTTTGAAATATATTTCAAAATTTCTCACAGGCTAATGAACATGACAAAGTCCTAGACATCAACAAGGTGATAGGAAGTGATATCATAGATTATCAAACAAGTGCTTGTTTAAGTGAGGTGGTTCTGGGTTGGATAGAACCTGGCGAAGTTAAGCCGTTGGCTCCGTGCTGGAGTAGTGTAGGATAGGGTGAACCGTTCGGGAAGTTTGACCACTTAGTGCTATTTGACTTAGATTAAGCATATTCACAAAAAAAAAAACCCGAGAAAAATGAAGCCATAAGTGACCCCAGATTAAGAAAAAAAACGAAAAAAAAATTACGTTTTTGAAAAAAAAATTTGAAAAAAAATTTGTTAGTATAGCGCATCTCTTCATATGTGGTGCGCCATTACTATCGAGGGGAGGGGGGGGAAGACTTAGTAAATGCGCACCACAACGTCCCATCAAAATCTGTCCTCGCCCATTGACACTCTCAGCACTCCGGGTGGCGTTCATGTTTCAAGGATACTAAAGCCATAAGTACTGCTGGGTGCGAAATGACTACTCTCCTCTCGGAATGCGCGAGCACGACAAACTCGCCATCACCGTATCTGGCTCCTTAGTCCAGGCTCGACACCTACCAAGCCAGGTACAATCTTGGCCCGTGCTGTATAGGCGACACTAACATGCATGGCGGAGGGGGACTGACAGAATATAGAATAACGACGCCACGTGCCCTTCGCAACACACGACCGATAACCTACTTAATAAATGGTCGACCCCCATCTCCTATTTCCTCCGGATTGGGCGCACCCCACTACGCGCGTCTATGGTCTGTAACAGAGTCCGAAAGCTACCTTAGTGCCACACCAAGTTTCGTGCGCCATCCTTCCAGTAACTACGCTATTATACCACTGGCACACGGAACAATCGCGGCCTCCGTGACTGACTAGTGCGCACCTTAGTGCGCATAATGGCCAAAAACAGGTGCGCCACTAGTGGCCTTTTCCTATAGTGGCAGTAACTACGATGGCAAAGGGAATTACGTTTGTTGTCATAACGGTCGACCGATAAAGATCTTCGTAGAATATGTAGGAGCCAATAGGCATACAGGTTCCGCTATTGTCATTGACCGGAGAAGTGTCTCGGTCATGTCTACATAGTTCACGAACCCGTAGGGTCCGCACGCTTAACGTCGATGCTGATATAGTATTATATGAGTTATGTGATTTGGTGACCGAATATTGTTCAGAGTCCCAGATGAGATCACCGACATGATGAGGAGTCTCAAAATGGTCGAGAGATAAAGATTGATATAGTACGATCGTTTCGGACAACCGGAAGTGTTTCGGGGGTCACCGAGTTATTACGGGTCAACCGGAAGGGGTCCGGCACCCCGGCAAAAGATATGGGCCTTAGGGGGCCAAGAGGGGAAAGCACCAGCCACAAGGGCTGGTGCGCCCCCCATTAGGGGCCGGCCTAGGAGGAGAAGGAAAGAGGGGAAGGAAAGGAAAGAGTGATTAGGATTCCCCCTTCCTTCGTCTCCCCCCCCCCCCCCTTTCTTTCCCCCTCGGATAAATGATGGCGAGGCGCCACTTGGGAAGACCCCAAGTAGGATTCGGCTTACTTGGGGCGCCTCCGGCAGCCTCCCCTTCCCTCTCAACTATATATGAGGAGGGGGGTGCTAGCACATACCAGACAATTGCCTAACCATGTGCGGCGCCCCCTCCACCATTTACACCCCCGTCATATTTTCGTACTGCTTAGGTGAAGCCCTGCGGAGATCACTTCACCACCACCACCGTCACCACGCCATCATGACTGAACAAACTCATCTACTACCTCAGATCTTGCGGATCAAGAAGGCGAGGGACGTCACCGAGCTGAACTGTGCAGAACGCGGAGGTGTCTTGCTTCGGTACTGATCGGTTGAAGCGCGAAGAAGTTCGACTACATCAACCGCGTTGTGAAATGCTTCCGCTTACGGTCTACGAGGGTCGTAAGACACACTCTCCCCTCGTTGGCATGCATCTCCATGATAGATCATTGCGTGGTGCGTAGAATTTTTTTGTTTTCCATGCAACGTCTCCAACGCGGCAGCTTCGGGGCAGAGGGGCAGGCGCGCGGAGGGGCGTCGACGGCGAGGTCCTGCAAGCCTGGCGGCGTCGAGGTGGTCATCGGCGATACGTCGGGGAGAGGAGGATCGAAGAAGAAACTGAATGGGGTTTTGAAAATTCTCACAAGTGCTGCTTATATACACAGCTCTTAGTCCCGTTGGTGGCTCCAACGGGACTAAAGGCCCCCTTTCGTCCCGGTTGGAGCCATGAACCGGGACTTAAAGGTGTGTGCTTCCCGCCCTCTGGGCTTGCTGAAAATACCAGGACGAATAGGGCTTTAGTCCCGTTGGAGCCACCAACCGGGAACTAAAGGGCTTGTGCTGGCACTGGCGTGATGCGGTGGAGTTTAGTCCCACCTCGCCAACCGAAGAGCGCTCAGACTTGTTATAGCCCTGCTGCTGTTATCCCACTCGAGCTCCTCTCGTAACGGCCTGTTGGCCTAACTTCTTCTGTGCCTGTTGGGCCTGTTGGGCCGCAGGCTGCTCCTGCCCTGTACAGATGGGTTTCTAGTCGTATGCAGGTCTGGTGGCCTAGTAGGCGGGCCAATTTTTTTTATTTTTTACGTTTTTAGTTTATTTGCTATTAAAGTTTTAACAAAAATACTTTATGAAAATTATTTTTGCTAGTAAAGTTTTTAACAAAAATACTTTGATAATTTTATTGCATAAATCTTATATAATTTAAGTTAATATTATTTTGATAACAAACTAGAGTTTAAAAAGCTTTTTAGTTGATTTCTTTTTGCTATTGAAGAATATTATAGTTTTGTTTTAGTGATCATAACAAAATATTTTAATTGATTCTTTTTAGTTCATTCTTTTTGCTATTAGAGTTTTATAAAAGCTGCATTTTTATTTTTTATTTTATTTTAGTTGCTATTAAGTTTTTCACAAAAATTCTTTATGAAAATTCTTTTTGCTATTAAAGTGTTTTTAACAAAAAATACTTTGATAATTTTGGTTGCGTAAATTTTGATATTTAAGTTAATATTATTTTGATAATAAACTAGATGTTCATAAAAGTTTTTTAGTTGATTTCTTTTTGCTATTGACGAAATTATAGTTTGTTTTAGTTGATCATAACAAATAGTTTATTTGATTCTTTTAGTTCATTCTTTTTGCTATTAGATTTTTATAAAGTTTTTAGTTCATTCATTTTGCTTAGTTCATTCTTTGAGCTAAATGACCCTGAAATTTAAAAGCACTACAAATGAACTCTGAAAAGGTTGAAAACTTAGCATGGTGTCTTAATTTCAGCCACATAGCATGTGCTAAAAAGTGAGAGGGCTTACCGGAAAAACTGGATGCACTTCGTGTACAAACTGGACAACTCTTTCGAAGTATCAGGGTTCTCGGACGAAAATTCATCTATTACAAAATGATTTCATTTTTTTTACTTATTTTAACTCCAGTACTTTTTGTGGTTCAAAAATGCACCATTCAAAGCCCATCATCAAGTTTTAACCCTTTTGTGACTTCAATTTGCTATTTTTCATGCTTTAATGATTTATTTTGAGCTAAATGACCCTAAATTACAAGCACTAACAATGAACTCTTAAAGGTGAAACTTGGCATGGTATCATAATTTCACCCCATATAGCATAATTGACAAGCCATCGTCGGAATACTTGTGGAGGAAAGTCACCTCACTTTTCTTCATGTGTGTCCCTTGCTTATTGCGCTGCTGTAACATGGATATCGTCATCGTTTACAGGGTGCTTGGGTCACCTTCACTTTGGAAGGGAGGAATTTATGAAACTTTCATAAATCTTCAGACATGTCTGTCTTGCCCTCCACTCCACACGATGTCTCTTTTCCCTGAAAGAACTATGTGGGCTTTGGCTCATCGATATGATGTATTCGCTACTTATCTATCTTTTTCTCGGTTGGTAGACATGTCTTCACATAGAAACCTGCGTCACATCATTGGCTGGACGAATGTTCGTCTTTTACCCAAAGTTGTTGAGATCCCTGTTGTCATTCCTACTGTGGGTCTACCTGTACCCCCGCCTCCTAACAGATTGACTCATTGCACCGAAACAAAGGGACCTTAAACTCATGTCCATAGTCAAGTTCCCATATGTCCAATATGTAACCATAATATGGTCTTTCCCTGTTGGTTGTGCATCAAAGCGGACACCACTGTTTTTTGGTTTGGCTCTTTGTCTTGGGCTATCGTTCGTGTAAAATGTATTCCATTTATCTCGTACACTTGGTAAGTCACACACAGTCGAAGATGGTGTCCTGGCCAACGAGTACAACTCATCTCCACCTGCCGAAAGTTCTGATGTGCCTCACATGTAATCTAGTCGTCGATCTGCTCCAGGTGTTTGACGCAGAATATTTGTGTTAATTGACATACAGGTCACCAAGGTAGAATTTTCTGTAGAACAGTGTAGTTTGCTTGAGCCCAAGAATGCCGTCCCTACATATTATTGAATCTGCTCCTAGCTGCCTTTTCCAGTCAGTCTCCCCTCATACCGCGATTGAGGGGACCATCGGCTTAAGTCAGGAATAAGTCAACACAAAACCCAATGACCTCTCTGTTTGATGGCCCATGGAGATGCTTCCTTCTGGCCTAGCAGGTTATGAACATATTTCTTCTAGACTCCCAAGAACCCTCAAAGGGGAACATATATAATGTAAAATACAGGACCAGAATGGCAATCTCGCGACTAGATGAACTAGGGGTGCGTCATGGATTATGAAAAGGATGGTGGCACGAACCAACTCAAAGACTGACAACATTGCACCAAATCATCTTTAACACCTGTGGATTTCTGGATCGATTACCTTCACTGAGAGATTGCATTGAGGAATGCACATAGCTTCCAAATGGCTAATCGAACGTTTTTTGGTAGAAGCCCCTCAATGCAACGGAAGCTTGTTGCGTCATAATCACGTGAAGTCATGAGACTTTAGGTTCTGGAACTTTTTCTCTGCCATATTTATTATTCCCTTTATCTCGACGAGATGCCAGACGCGGGCCGTCCTACTGAGCAGCATTCAAAGAAGATTTCCTCTCTTCTTTGGTAAGAGCGTAGCTGACAAGACCTTGATACTCCTTGGATGCTGCTGTCTTTTCGTCACATGTTTCTGGTCCTACTCCTATGCCTCTAATGTATACTTTTGTCTTCTCCCATACACGCCCAAGAAGCCTAGCAGGTTCACGCAAAGATTCTTCGTCACGTCATTCACGAACGATTGCGAGCGGACCTCTGGGTCTTTCCAATAGGGTAGGTCCCAAATATAGATTTCTTCTTCCACATGGGGTGCGCGTCCCTCAGCGTTATTTATCCAAATATATACTTTCGGTATCACTAAACAATGTTGTTCATGCATTGTATCCTTGTTTGTCTGTCCTGAAAGGTTACTAAAGTAGGCCAATCATTGATGGTTACAAACAGCAACACATGTAGGTCAAACTTGTGTTTGTGCTCATCCACACCGTACAAACACCTTTTCCCTTCCAGCACTGTAAAAAGTTTTTCAACTAATGCCCTTAGGTACACATCAATGTCGTTGCCGGGTTTTGCTGCTTGGGCCTTGGATGAGCACTGGGATCATAATGAACTTCCCTTCATGCACAACCAAGGAGAAGGTTATAGATAATAGAGTCACGGGCCGGTGCTATGATTGCTCTCTGCTCCCCAAAAGGATTAATGTAATTGACACTTAACCAAACCATATGTTCCTTGCGTCCCTGCAAAGTCCCCAACCTTCTTCCTGATTTTTCTCCACTACGACCCGTCAGCTGGTGTTTCTCAACATCGTCGTTTCTTACGGTCCTCTTTGTGCCATCGCAATCATCCTGCATTTCTTTGTTTTCTGAACAGGCATTTCAACCGTGTATTATAGGAGCATACCCACATCACCTTGGCAGGAACCCACTTCCTGGGGCGCTCACCCTCAACATCACCAGGGTCATCTCGTCTGATCTTATACCGCAATGCAGCGCATACCTGGGCATCGTTCAAATCCTCGCCTCGCTACGCGGTAGTTTAGAGATGTAAGTTCACTAGGGCATGCATGTATCTTTCTGCACCTCCAACCTAAGGGCATAGACCTTCTTTACTTTGTACTACTGTCGGGCAATTCGTTATCTTTGGAAGCTTCTTCTTCATTATTTTCGTAGCTTCCCAAATCCGTTATCAGATACACCATTGGTCTGCCTTCCATGCAGCAATTCCAGTGTGGTACCGAGCTTGGTGTTGTCATGTTCGCAATTTGGGTACAACCTTTTTTTGTATCCTCTAACAAGCGATCGAACTTCAACTTCTCCCTTTCACTTGGCATTGTCTCTTTGCATCAACAATGACCGGCGGAAGATCATCATCGGGCTACATCATCTGGTTCCTCTTGATCTTGATTTCCCCCTGCAGTATTCACCAGTTAATTCAAAATAATCCAGAGACAATTGTAAAACTATATTCAACGTCTACTAAATTAGTTAAGTGACTCTATCATTAAGAAACAGTATCAAACCAGCACCCTTTTAATCCATTTCATTTAATAAAAATTCTTATGAAATCATATTTCACCCAAAACAATTTCTGGCAGTGCCAAATATTGCAACATATTTATGTGGCATAATTCACTGTTTTACAAAAGTCATTAAGTGGCCTAATATTTTTTGCAAACAGAAAAGAAAACAAAAACAGGAAACAGAAATAAAAAAAAGGCCAAGCGGCTACTGTGGCGCTGGACTCGAGTGCACAGTCGCTAGCGGCCCAGCCCACCGTAGATCTCCCTCCTCATTGCGCGCTGTCGTCCATCCGCTGGCCCCCAACGCCTATATGGCCTCGCCCGAGAGCCCCCCTCGCCGTCCCCGCGAAACCCAGCCGCCAGTTTCCCCCCTCTCCTCTCCAGCGCTCGATCCCCCTCTTTTTCCCACTGGCCGAGCACCATCGCCACCGCTACTCCGTCCAACTCGCGGCCATCGGCGCCGTCCCGTCCTCCCAAGCTGTCCACGGGCTCCGCCGACGTCTTCTCCTTCTTCCCCGACCTAGCATCCGAGCCCGAGGTCACGGCGTTGGCCGAATCGAGCAGGCGATCGACGCGGATCACCGGAGCACCGCAGCCCCGTTTGTTGGGGAACGTGCAATTTAAAAATTTTCTTACGTTCACGCAAGATCTATCTAGGAGATGCATAGCAACGAGAGGGGAGAATATGTCCACGTACCCTCGTAGACCGAAAGCGGAAGCGTTAGCTTAACGCTGTTGATGTAGTCGAACGTCTTCGCGATCCAACCGAACAAGCACCGAACGTACGGCACCTCCGAGTTCAGCACACGTTCAGCTCGATGACATCCCTCGAGCTCTTGATCCAGTTGAGGACGAGGGAGAGTTCCGTCAGCACGACGGCGTGGCGACGGTGATGATGAAGTTACCGGCGCAGGGCTTCGCCTAAGCACTACGACGATATGACCGAGGTGTGTAACTGTGGAGGGGGGCACCGCACACGGCTAAGACAAATCTTGGTGTGCCTTTGGGGTGCCCCCCTCCCCCGTATATAAAGGAGGGAGGGAGAGAGGCCGGCCCTCCTAGGGGCACGCCAAGTGTATGGAGTCCTACTAGGACTTCCAAGTCCTAGTAGGAATCCCTTTCCCTTTTCGGAGTAGGAGAGAAGGAAAGAGGGAAAGAGAGAGGGAGTAGGAAAGGGCAAGGGGGGCGCCGCCCCTTCCCCTAGTCCAATTCGGACCCATGGGGGGGCGTGCGCCACCTCCCCTTTGGCCTGCCTCCTCTTTTCCCGTATGGCCCAATAAGGCCCATTACTTCTCCCGGTGAATTCCCGTAACTCCCCGGTACTCTGAAAAATACCCGAATCACTCGAAACCTTTCCGATGTCCGAATATAGCCTTCCAATATATGAATCTTTACCTCTCGACCATTTCGAGACTCCTCGTCATGTCCGTGATCTCATACGGGACTCCGAACAAACTTCGGTCATCAAATCACATAACTCATAATACAAATCGTCATCGAACGTTAAGCGTGTGGACCGTACGGGTTCGAGAACTATGTAGACATGACCGAGACACATCTCTGGTGAATAACCAATAGCGGAACCTGGATGCTCATATTGGCTCCTACATATTCTACGAAGATCTTTATCGGTCAAACTGCATAACAACATACGTTATTCCCTTTGTCATCGGTATGTTACTTGCCCGAGATTCGATCGTCGGTATCATCATACCTAGTTTAATCTCGTTACCGGCAAGTCTCTTTACTCATTCCGTAATGCATCATCCTGCAACTAACTCATTAGTCATATTGCTTGCAAGGCTTCATATGATGTGCATTACCGAGAGGGCCCAGAGATACCTCTCCGATACTCGGAGTGACAAATCCTAATCTCGATCTATGCCAACCCAACAAACACCTTCGGAGACACCTGTAGAGCATCTTTATAATCACCCAGTTATGTTGTAACGTTTGATAGCACACAAAGTGTTCCTCCGGTATTCGGGAGTTGCATAATCTCATAGTCAGAGGAATATGTATAAGTCATGAAGAAAGCAATAGCAATAAAACTTAACGATCATTACGCTAAGCTACCGGATGGGTCTTATCCATCACATCATTCTCCTAATGATGTGATCCCGTTCATCAAATGACAACACTTGTCTATGGTCAGGAAACTTAACCATCTTTGATTAACGAGCTAGTCAAGTAGAGGCATACTAGGGACACTTTGTTTTGTCTATGTATTCACACATGTATCAAGTTTCCGGTTAATACAATTCTAGCATGAATAATAAACATTTATCATGATATAAGGAAATATAAAATAACAACTTTATTATTGCCTCTAGGGCATATTTCCTTTAGTCTCTCACTTGCACTAGAGTCAATAATCTAGTTCACATCGCCATGTGATTTAACACCAATAGTTCACATCTTTATGTGATTAACACCCATAGTTCACATCGCCATGTGACCAACACCCAAAGGGTTTACTAGAGTCAATAGTCTAGTTCACATCGCCATGTGATTAATACCCAAAGAGTATTAAGGTGTGATCATGTTTTGCTTGTGAGAGAAGTTTAGTCAACGGGTCTGCCACATTCAAATCCGTATGTATCTTGCAAATTTCTATGTCT
>CM022303.1:702131165-702277404 GCA_011799875.1 Thinopyrum elongatum | reverse complement strand
AGAGAGAAGCAAGAAGAGAGACTAAGAAGAAGAACGAAGAATAGAATTGAAACTAGAAGAAGAAGAAGAAGAAGAAGAAGAAGACAGAAGAAGAAGAAGAAGAAGAAGAAGGAAGAAGAAGGAAGAAGAACGAAGAAGAATGGAAGAGAGAAGAAGAAGAGCAAAGAAGAAGAACGAAAGACTAGAAGAAGAAGAAGAAGAAGAAGAAGAAGAAGAAGTAGAAGACTAGCAGAAGAAGACTAGAAGAAGAAGAAGAAGGGTGCGGGGGGGAGGGCTGGACGGCGGTGGGGGCTGGGTCCGGGGGGCGGGGCTGGCGGGCGGCGGCGGCAGAGCGGCGGGGGAGGAGAGAGGCGGGCGCGCGGGAGGGAAACAGAGAAAGAGAGAGAGAGGGGAGACGGCTCGGCCCGTTAAGTGGGCCTTCTTTGTCGTCTGCTAGCAGACGACAAAGAGGGCGGCCGTTTAGGGCTAGCCCACGTCTCCTCTTTGCCATCCGCTGGCGGACGGCAAAGAACCTGACCTAGCCACGCCGTGCACCGTCGGGCCCACCTGGCCCTTTGCCGTCTGCCTTCTAGCTCTTTGCCGTCAGCTGGCTGACGGCAAAGAAACAGCTGATGGCAAATAGACTTTTTGCCATCTGCACTTTCTTTGCCATCCGCTTTGTGGAAGCGGACGGCTAAGAGGCTCTTTGCCGTCAGCTGGCGGACGGCAAAGAGGTGGCAGACGGCAAATTACCAGATTCCAGTAGTGAAGGGTGCATCAAAGGGATAAACATCTCAGGCAATTCATAAATAGCATGATATGGTATAGCCCTTTCTGACGAAGAAGTCTTTCATTTCTTCGTCTTCGGCATTCGCGTCGGTGTTCACCTTTACGAAGATTGCCACCACCTTGTCGATGCACCAGATAATATTGCTATCTCTATAGCTAATAAAATAAGTGCATTACTTAAGGTTGACACACAGGTCATTAAAGTGACAATCATATGGCTCCAGCCATCATGCCGAATCATGACACGCAGGTCATGTTAATCAAATTTACATCATATAGTCATCTCATACATAATCAAATTATTATGAGCACTGCTATACCACATCACATGCACAAGCAAACCATCCTGCAAAACCAAGTTAGACGCCTCTAATCGATTCATGCAAAAACTTGTTTTACGTGGCTTCTAAGGTTTCGAAACAAACCGAAGTTACCAACGTCCATCATCAAGTATGATAATTCAAGTCGCTAGATTAACTTCGCGGGGTGTATGAAACACGAGATAATAAAATCTCGAGCCCCATACTGAACTTCGTCATACGCATGACCCCCGTGCAGATCATATCTGCATTGCTCTTTCGTCTGCGAAATTTCATCTTTGTTTTTAACTACGGTGGAATTCAATGAACTGTTAGCACTTCGTTGATTAATCAGGATCGCGGATTGCCAGAACATTGAAACTCCACCATGCTGATTATATTGTGCAACACCCATACATCTCTATGTATTCTAGATTGCAACCTGCATCTACGCATAGCACGGCTCATGATGCCACTGTAGGGTAAAGCAGTAGAAAACAAAAAAAATTCGACCTATGCACCAGCCCAGGACCACTATGGAGACTGCATACAAGGTTTGATCTTTTTCGTTACCGACTCGTAGCACAGTAGAAGTAGAGTCGATGACGATCGGCGATGCAAATCCCCGCAGCTAGGATTTACAACCTCCCAACCGCGAGGATGTATACCCTCATCCGCCCCTCGGACAGCCCTCCTGGAGGTGGTCGGACAGTCCCCCGGACGGTGTCGCGGACAGCCCTTCCGGAGGACCTTCGAAACTCGGACGGTCACTCGGACAGCCCTTCGGGAGGACCTTCGAAACTCGTACGGTCACACGGACAGCCCTTCGGGAGGCACTCTCGAACTAAGACCGAAGCTACGATCTCTCTATAGAGTTGCACACATACGGTGTCATCTATCCGACAGGGCTTCCCGTCCAGAACTAGTTCCTACCGGAACCCAGACAGCCTTTTGGCTCTACGAAACATTTTCGCTGGGAGGGAGAGAGAAGCCAGATAAGTCATGGCATGTGTATGAGAGCAAGGGATGAGTGTTTGGGCAGCCCCCTCCAATCCTTATATAGGAAAACCAAGGGGTAGGATGGGTATTCAAAAATACCAAAAATGCCCATGAAGGAAACACTTTCCAAGGGTAAAAAGGGGAAGCAAGTGGGCAAGTGGGGCTCCAAGGAGCAGCCCCCCTCTTGGCCTGCCACACCCCTAGAGGGCCCCCCAAGGGGGCTCTCGTCCATCCATGTCATCCCAAAACATCTTGGGATTCCAAAAAGTAATCCAAAAAGCACTTTCACTATTCATGGAAACATTTTTCCGTGACCGTTAAATCCGAAAATATTTCTGTGGGTCTTAGAATAATTCCAGTACCAACACAAATGATTTTGGACACGTTCCAAATCAATTTCGGATTAGTGATTTTCATCTGCGAAACGCAAACAAAGTGGTTCCGTCAGCTCCGGAACATTTACGGTTTTTCTTCCGGAAAATTCCCAGAAGATTCCAGAATGATTCTGGCACCCACCAAGAATTATCAGACGTGTGCCGAAACCAATTTGACTTAATGGTATCCCCTGAAACAACTTTTCAGTTTTACCGGAACTCATCCGGTGACCTCTCTCTTCGGAACTTTTCCGCTGTCTCCGAAAACTTTTTTCGGAGACTTTATCTCAGACTCCCTGTCTAGTATTCAGCAGATAGATGACCCTTAAGTGTGTGACCCTATAGGTTCGGTGAAGTATAGACATGACACGGAACCCCTTCCGATCAATGATCAACATCGGAGCCGTGGACACCCATATTGACCCCTATACCCACACGAATGAATATTCGAGTGAACCTCCAGTTGTCGTGTGCTATTCCTGTTGCTTCGCGATATGTTACAAATACCCGAGGTGAGACATGTTGGCATTCCCGTGGATCAACAACTTGTCCACTATGCCAGTTACCTCGTTACTGGTATTGTTCTCATTTCTCGTTTCTGTGTTCCGGCATCCCCGTGATCAAATCACAAAGTGTCTGGCCAGACGATGATGGATGCCGTAACACCGAGAGGGCCCAGAGATATCTCTCCATCGCCAGAGGAGCAAATCCCAATCTTGAGCTATCAAGTTACTTGACATACTTTTCCATGAACCTATAAGCCACCGTAATAGCCACCCATTTACGGATGACGTTTAACAAACCCCAAAGTTCATGAAGCAAGCATGAAGAAACTCGATACTCTCATGGTCTAAGGAATCATGCAAACGTTAACCATCTCTGTGTTATTAACCATTAACATGTGACGAAAGTATCTCATAGTATAACATCAATTTGGGTCGATTCAACACAAATGTTCTACCAACATTGTGCCCTCAAAATTTGCTGCCATAGACATGCCCATGATCAGGAAAATAGAACCATCATGAACACTTGAGCTAGTCTTAGAGGCCAGACTAGGAATACATTTTACCGTTCATTATTCCACACATGCATATGAGTCTTCCTCCGAGCCTCATGGTTATTGCAGACTCGAGAACCATAGTAGTTATAGCATGAAACATAAACCTAATTATGAACAGGGAGATAATAAATAACATTTATTATTGCCTCTAGGGCATATCCCCTATAGGTTTTCATTTCACCTCTCTTTCGTCCAACTTTCTTTATATACATCCCACTCTTTACTTCTCCTCTTTGATTTTTTTCTCTCATCTCTCATTTTTCTTCCATCCATTCTCCCTAAAATAACATCAATTGTCTCATGTTTTATTAACTTACCAAAATAAAAATTTATTTTGTTTGGTAAGTCATTAAATTCTTACCAAATAAGTGCTTATAACAATAAAATGGTAAGTAAATCATGACGATTACATACAAAAACTTGTTAAGATTTTAGCGCATCAACAAAATAATAGACATGCAGTCACAGGCTAATCTACTAGAATGTTTATACTCCCGTTGCAACGCACGGGCAATTATCTAGTCTTAATGAAATATACGTGAAGTCGTGTGTCGAAAATTTGGCATAGTGTGCTCAACTGCGATCACTAGGCTACGGGGAGAGGATAACAGAGGAGAGCCGCGGACCACCTTTCGTATATGTACTTTATATATACTGTATGGAATATTTTGTCAGTACCAACTTGCGCCACTTGGGGTAGAAAACGCCGTAAGGGTGCAGAACATACCAGGCCCACATGCAATCAGTGGAAGGAGTAGTGGACTGGTAGCACACAGGATAGCACATGGAGATCAGCCGTAGACAATAATCTCAAAATCTCTACTACTTAAAAAGAACGTAATGTTTCCATTTCACCTCTCTTTCGTCCAACTTTCTTGATATAAATCCCACTCTTTCCTTCTCCTCTTTGATTTTTTTCTCTCATCTTTGATTTTTCTTCCATCAATTCTCCCTAAAATAAAATCAATTGTCTCATGTTTTATTAACTTACCAAAATAAAAATTTATTTTGTTTGGTAAGTCATTAAATTCTTACCAAATAAGTGCTTATAACAATAAAATGGCAAGTAAATCATGACGATTACATACAAAAACTTGTTAAGATTTTAGCGCATCAACAAAATAATAGACATGCAGTCACAGGCTAATCTACTAGAATGTTTATACTCCCGTTGCAACGCACGGGCAATTATCTAGTCTTAATGAAATATACGTGAAGTCGTGTGTCGAAAATTTGGCATAGTGTGCTCAACTGCGATCACTAGGCTACGGGGAGAGGATAACAGAGGAGAGCCGCGGACCACCTTTCGTATATGTACTTTATATATACTGTATGGAATATTTTGTCAGTACCAACTTGCGCCACTTGGGGTAGAAAACGCCGTAAGGGCGCAGAACATACCAGGCCCACATGCAATCAGTGGAAGGAGTAGTGGACTGGTAGCACACAGGATAGCACATGGAGATCAGCGGTAGACAATAATCTCAAAATCTCTACTGCTTAAAAAGAACGTAATGTTTCCATTTCACCTCTCTTTCGTCCAACTTTCTTGATATAAATCCCACTCTTTCCTTCTCCTCTTTGATTTTTTTCTCTCATCTTTGATTTTTCTTCCATTCATTCTCCCTAAAATAAAATCAATTGTCTCATGTTTTATTAACTTACCAAAATAAAAACTTATTTTGTTTGGTAAGTCATTAAATTCTTACCAAATAAGTGCTTATAACAATCAAATGGCAAGTAAATCTTGACGATTACATACAAAAACTTGCTAAGGTTTTAGCGCATCAACAAAATAATAGAAGTGTAGTCACAGGCTAATCTACTAGAATGTTTATACTCCCGTTGCAATACACGGGCAATTATCTAGTCTTAATGAAATATACGTGAAGTCGTGTGTCGAAAATTTGGCATAGTGTGCTCAACTGCGATCACTAGGCTACGGGGAGAGGATAACAGAGGAGAGCCGCGGACCACCTTTCGTATATGTACTTTATATATACTGTATGGAATATTTTGTCAGTACCAACTTGCGCCACTTGGGGTAGAAAACGCCGTAAGGCCGCAGAACATACCTGGCCCACATGCAATCAGTGGAAGGAGTAGTGGACTGGTAGCACACAGGATAGCACATGGAGATCAGCGGTAGACAATAATCTCAAAATCTCTACTGCTTAAAAAGAACGTAATGTTTCCATTTCACCTCTCTTTCGTCCAACTTTCTTGCTATAAATCCCACTCTTTCCTTCTCCTCTTTGATTTTTTTTCTCTCATCTTTGATTTTTCTTCCATTCATTCTCCCTAAAATAAAATCAATTGTCTCATGTTTTATTAACTTACCAAAATAAAAACTTATTTTGTTTGGTAAGTCATTAAATTCTTACCAAATAAGTGCTTATAACAATAAAATGGCAAGTAAATCTTGACGATTACATACAAAAACTTGCTAAGGTTTTAGCGCATCAACAAAATAATAGACGTGCAGTCACAGGCTAATCTACTAGAATGTTTATACTCCCGTTGCAACACACGGGCAATTATCTAGTCTTAATGAAATATACGTGAAGTTGTGTGTCGAAAATTTGGCATAGTGTGCTCAACTGCGATCACTAGGCTACGGGGAGAGGATAGCAGAGGAGAGCCGCGGACCACCTTTCGTATATGTACTTTATATATACTGTATGGAATATTTTGTCAGTACCAACTTGCGCCACTTGGGGTAGAAAACGCCGTAAGGGCGCAGAACATACCAGGCCCACATGCAATCAGTGGAAGGAGTAGTGGACTGGTAGCACACAGGATAGCACATGGAGATCAGCGGTAGACAATAATCTCAAAATCTCTACTGCTTAAAAAGAACGTAATGTTTCCATTTCACCTCTCTTTCGTCCAACTTTCTTGATATAAATCCCACTCTTTCCTTCTCCTCTTTGATTTTTTTTCTCTCATCTTTGATTTTTCTTCCATTCATTCTCCCTAAAATAAAATCAATTGTCTCATGTTTTATTAACTTACCAAAATAAACACTTATTTTGTTTGGTAAGTCATTAAATTCTTACCAAATAAGTGCTTATAACAATAAAATGGCAAGTAAATCTTGACGATTACATACAAAAACTTGCTAAGGTTTTAGCGCATCAACAAAATAATAGACGTGCAGTCACAGGCTAATCTACTAGAATGTTTATACTCCCGTTGCAACACACGGGCAATTATCTAGTCTTAATGAAATACACGTGAAGTCGTGTGTCGAAAATTTGGCATAGTGTGCTCAACTGCGATCACTAGGCTACGGGGAGAGGATAACAGAGGAGAGCCGCGGACCACCTTTCGTATATGTACTTTATATATACTGTATGGAATATTTTGTCAGTACCAACTTGCGCCACTTGGGGTAGAAAACGCCGTAAGGGCGCAGAACATACCAGGCCCACATGCAATCAGTGGAAGGAGTAGTGGCCTGGTAGCACACAGGATAGCACATGGAGATCAGCGGTAGACAATAATCTCAAAATCTCTACTGCTTAAAAAGAACGTAATGTTTCCATTTCACCTCTCTTTCGTCCAACTTTCTTGATATAAATCCCACTCTTTCCTTCTCCTCTTTGATTTTTTTCTCTCATCTTTGATTTTTCTTCCATTCATTCTCCCTAAAATAAAATCAATTGTCTCATGTTTTATTAACTTACCAAAATAAAAACTTATTTTGTTTGGTAAGTCATTAAATTCTTACCAAATAAGTGCTTATAACAATAAAATGGCAAGTAAATCTTGACGATTACATACAAAAACTTGCTAAGGTTTTAGCGCATCAACAAAATAATAGACGTGCAGTCACAGGCTAATCTACTAGAATGTTTATACTCCCGTTGCAACACACGGGCAATTATCTAGTCTTAATGAAATACACGTGAAGTCGTGTGTCGAAAATTTGGCATAGTGTGCTCAACTGCGATCACTAGGCTACGGGGAGAGGATAACAGAGGAGAGCCGCGGAC
Source organism: Thinopyrum elongatum (assembly GCA_011799875.1). Lineage (NCBI taxonomy): Eukaryota > Viridiplantae > Streptophyta > Magnoliopsida > Poales > Poaceae > Thinopyrum > Thinopyrum elongatum. The sequence goes on along the minus strand of CM022303.1, from coordinate 702,269,903 downwards.
CACCTTTCGTATATGTACTTTATATATACTGTATGGAATATTTTGTCAGTACCAACTTGCGCCACTTGGGGTAGAAAACGCCGTAAGGGCGCAGAACATACCAGGCCCACATGCAATCAGTGGAAGGAGTAGTGGACTGGTAGCACACAGGATAGCACATGGAGATCAGCGGTAGACAATAATCTCAAAATCTCTACTGCTTAAAAAGAACGTAATGTTTCCATTTCACCTCTCTTTCGTCCAACTTTCTTGATATAAAATCCCACTCTTTCCTTCTCCTCTTTGATTTTTTTCTCTCATCTTTGATTTTTCTTCCATTCATTCTCCCTAAAATAAAATCAATTGTCTCATGTTTTATTAACTTACCAAAATAAAAACTTATTTTGTTTGGTAAGTCATTAAATTCTTACCAAATAAGTGCTTATAACAATAAAATGGCAAGTAAATCTTGACGATTACATACAAAAACTTGCTAAGGTTTTAGCGCATCAACAAAATAATAGAAGTGTAGTCACAGGCTAATCTACTAGAATGTTTATACTCCCGTTGCAATACACGGGCAATTATCTAGTCTTAATGAAATATACGTGAAGTCGTGTGTCGAAAATTTGGCATAGTGTGCTCAACTGCGATCACTAGGCTACGGGGAAAGGATAACAGAGGAGAGCCGCGGACCACCTTTCGTATATGTACTTTATATATACTGTATGGAATATTTTGTCAGTACCAACTTGCGCCACTTGGGGTAGAAAACGCCGTAAGGGCGCAGAACATACCAGGCCCACATGCAATCAGTGGAAGGAGTAGTGGACTTGTAGCACACAGGATAGCACATGGAGATCAGCGGTAGACAATAATCTCAAAAAAAAAAATAAAAAAAAAATCAGCGGTAGACTTGGGGTAAGCTATTTCATCTTTCCGTCTCCAGCGAAAAAGGCTGAGTTATTAATTGAGTGTGGTTAGGTCTCAGTCGACTGAGACTTAAAAAACAAGAATTTTGGGACGGAGGGAGTAGTATGTAAGAAGAAAAAGGAAAAATGAAAAGAATTTTTTGCACAAATCTCAATGCAAAAGCAAAGGAAGATACTATCGACCGAGACATAACGAAGTCTAAGTGGACTGAGACTTAGCAAAACTGTTATTAATTACTCACTCCTTTACGGATGAATAGCTAGCTCGGACTCAGAACCGTAGTAGCAGTGCTCTATTTAAGGACGGGAGCAACTAACAGGACGGGAGCTTGGACGACATCTATCCCGGCCGGCCGGTCCATCCCCACGTTCATCCGCTAGCTAGCTAGCCTTGAGAGTCGAGAGCTGAGAGAGATGGGTGCGTCCACTGAGGACAATACGGGCTTCGCCGAAGCCCTGGAGTTCTGGCAAGAAAACCAGCTGCGCATCCTCGTCCTCGCGAGCCTCGCCATCCAGTGGTTCCTCTTCGTCTTCGCGCCCTTTCGTCAGCATCGAGTCCCAGGTTTGCTGAGGCTCTCCATCTGGCTGGCCTACCTGGGCAGCGACGCCGTGGCCATCTACGCCCTTGCCACCCTCTTCAACTCCCACAGGTGCGACACCGACAGCCGCCCCGGCGTGGAGCTGCTGTGGGCGCCAATCCTGTTGGTGCACCTGGGCGGCCAGGACAGCATAACTGCCTACAACATCGAAGACAACGAGCTGTGGAGACGGCATGTCGTAACAGCGGTGTCTCAGGTCAGTGCTTGCATTGCATGGACGACTTAACATCCTAATAATGTTCGGATGCATCTATTAAGGCTCTTTCGTTTAAGCCGCTTGCGTATGATTGTTTAAGCTTTGGGAATTTTGTTTCCGTAGAAACCTGCTGGTAGCCAGGTATCCTAACTAGAAGGGGTGAGCGTCGCATATTCATGCGGCCTAGCACAAGTCTAAATAATTAAGATTAGAGTTAAATGCACCAAAGGTCCATTAACTTGGAAGGAGGGTTCAGTTAGGTCCATCAACTTGCAAAGTGGCTTTTCGGGTACATAAACTTTGTATGCCCTATCACTTAGGTCCATACACCTTCACATGGGCCACTCGTGCTGACGTAGCCTGCTGACTAGGCTCTCTGAAGCAGTCCTTTGCCAAGGCATTTTGTCAAACAGATTGCGGGCGCGCGAGCAGGCGCCGATGCAGCCGCTGCGACCACGCAGGTGACCGCTGCTGCTTCGCTGGATGTTGGCCGCGCCGCCGGCTACCGGCACCGTCGCTCGTGCGCCCACATGGTCGCAGCAGCGGCGTCGGCGCCTTCTCACGCGCCAGCAACATGTTTGACAAAATGTCTTGGCAAAGGGCTGCTTCAGAGAGCCTAGTCAACAGGCCACGTTAGCACGAGAAGCCCGCGTGGAGATGTATGGACCTAAGTGATACGACATACAAAGTTTATGGACCCAAAAGCCATTTTGAAAGTTGATGGACCTAACTGAAACCCCCTCACAAGTTAATGGATCTTTGATGCATTTAACTCTTAAGATTATATAGACCAGACCTCATGTATCAATAATGCAATATATATAACCAAATCTGATGGTGTATATATATATATATAGACCAGACCTCATGTATCAATAATTGTTCCGGCGTTCCTAGCTTAAATTTATAAAAATTTGAGCACCCATCCAGAACATGGGATTTGAATCTAATAGGGGGCATGCTCCGCCAACAGGATGATATATATAATAACCAAATCTGAAAGCATGGCTCAGACCTTGTTTTCCCTAAAAAATATGCAACATGTTCTCGCAAGATAAGGTATTAAAAAATTTCCGTTTTGTATTTATCCACATGTTCTGGCAAGAATTTTCATAAGCATATAGGATCCACATGTTTTCATGAGCCATATCACCACCCAAACCAGTATAGTTACAATTTCGATGCTAGAGAACATTAGAAGAAGCAGGTTCCACTATCAGCATGGTCCTCATTTTTTACTGCCCACGGTCCCACCAATGTACCCCAGAATGACTGACCATCGGCTCGAGTCCAATTCCAGGAAAAGTACTGCAGATTAACCAGATCTTTTAGATTAGCGGTCACTACTACAGATAACTCCACGAAAAACTCCAAGAAAAAGCCCCGGCGCGTAGGCTCCCCTGAGCTGCCTCTCTCCGGCCGCCGCCGCCGTGCTCCGGCGGCCTGCGGCGGCGCCCAACAAGGCGGCCAGCCGCGACCTCGCCCCTCCCTCTTGCTCTCCTTTCCCACCTCTCCCTCGCGTCTGCCTGCAGCAGCTAATGGATCCGGCTTCTTTGCGTCGATCCGCTATCACAGCTCGTGGATCTGGCCCTCTCAGGCTTGGATCTGTGCTGGGGCGGTGTGTTGGCGTGGATCCGGATAGGCGGACGGCCCGGGCGTGCTGGCGGCGGCGGCGGCGGCCTGTGCGTGCGGGGTACGCTGGCTGCGATGCTGTGCTCATCCTGGTGCGCGGCGGCGGGCTGGCTCGCGTGTGCTCCTCCAGGTGCTCCTCAAAACATTCTAATGGATGTCTAAACAGATTTCAAAAACTTTCTGCAAAAAAGAGAAGCAACCAACATTGTTGTGTGTTGCATTCATATACTAGACCTGATTAGTTGGGTTGGGATAACAAAAAATGTTGGGTAAAAATCTTTGGCCCGAGCTCGACCTAAGCACAGTGAGTTAGGCTATTCCTCTGACTTTCCTGCTTTGGGTTAGGTCATGGGTCGAAAATCATGACAGGAACCCAACCCAACGCACTAGCAGGTCGGGTCATGTAGGCCGTTTTAGGGTGGGTCAGTTCAGGTTGGACTAGTTGGGTGGCCTATAATTAGGAATAATTCATACTAGTTGTATCTCATGTTTTTATTATGAAAAGTTTTTAAATGTCTTCAGACATTCGATAAGAATGCTTTGGGAATTTAGTAGATTTTTAGGACATTTTTTTCTATTTTCCTAGAGCTCAATCTGATTTTGGAAAGTTTCCAGAGATAATTTGCAAGCTCCAAATATATTTTATTCATGTCCCTATTATCCTAATATGTCTTTTTCTCTGATTTTTTTTTTTTTGAGTCCTGAAGATATTTCTTTCATGGCTTGAAAACCTTATCTAATATTTATCAGATTTGATTTTAAACTGGAAAAGGATGACAAAAACCACTTTTGACAGTTGTAGAGGGCAATTTGTCTGGTTTTGAAAGTTGGAAGATATAAGATTTCTGATTTTTTTTTTTTTTAGTTGAGAGTTTTTTTTAATGTACAGCAAGATTAAAGGGTTCAAATGGACTTGACACTTGCTCCATAAAAGAGTCCATCCACATATGCTCACTCTTTCGGCGTGTTACGACAGGTGGCCGTCGCTATTTATGTGTTTGTCAAGTCGTGGCCAAAATCCAACGTGACTACTACTCATCTAGCAGTTGACAAACCCGCTCTTGACCGGGTAAAGGCCATCATGGCCCATAACGAAGAGATGAAGGCTTACGGGAGAATCTTCACGCCAGCGCTTCTCCTGTTCTTCTGTGGGATTACCAAATGCGTATGCAAGCCCTGGGACCTGAAGAGAGTCAGCGTCAACAGCCTGGTGGACTCTTGTTCAGGCTCAGAAGGGAAGGGCGAGAGTGACATCAATTCGCTTCAGGAGTACGTCGGAGCTGCAACGCAGCATTTCGAGGCCAGCCATGGAAGGGGAAGACTGCATCAGGAGACATCAGACGGCGGCGGCGGCGGCGAGGACGACAACACCTGTAAAGCAGAGGAAATCTGGAAGCCCTACAACCTATGCGTAGACCTCGCACCCCCGTACTCCGGTCGGCTGAGCTGCCTGAAACACCTGGTGCGTAGCAAACCGGACACAGCGCATCGCCTGGTGAAATCCAGCCTCTCCGCGACCTTCCACCAGCTCTACACCAAGGAATCACTGAAGCTGCACGACATCTCGCATCTTGTCTTTACAAACAACGCTGCCATAAACCGCTGCAAGGTGCTCACCTCGGCTCGAGGTCTTCGGACGGTAGCCGCGGCCACCCTGCTGGGGGCGATCGCGGTGTTCCACTACGGCGGCGGCAGCACTGACCAGGTCCCGGCCGATGTCACCATCACGTACGCCCTGCTATGGTCTGCTTTCGTGATGGAGTACGTCTTGCCCACCGTGATCCACCACACGTTCGGCAGGATCGAGCGGCTGTGTACCGGGCACCGGACATGGCCCGACCAGGTCGCGCAGTACAACCTGATGGGGTACGTCGCCCGCCGCAGGAAGCACCCGTGGCTCATGAAGGCGGCGGCCTGCCTGGGCTGCAGGGACCTGGTCGACCAGCTCTGGACCATGAAGCCGCGCAAGGGTGCGTCGTCCAAGGAGATCACCGGCCTCGTCCACGGCCACGTCGCCGGAGGGTGGACGGAGGGTCACATAGCCGGCGCGGACTCGTTCCGGGCGTTCAACGACTACCGGGGCCAGTGGACTCTCGGCAGGGAGGTCGCCAGCATATCGTCCATAGTACTGGCGAGCGTGTCGAGGCCGTTCGACGAGAGCGTCCTGGTCTGGCACCTCGCCACCGACTTCTGCTTCCACCTCCAGGACCAGGAGGACCCATCCCCGTCCAGCGCCGCCGCCCGGCGCTGCAGGGAGATGTCCAACTACATGGCGTACCTCCTCTTCGTGAAGCCAGAGATGCTGATGCCTGGTGCCCGGCGCAACCTGTTCAGGGACGCGTCCGGCGAGCTCGTGGACATGCTCGAGGATGATCCTCCGCGCACGCCGCGGGGGCGGCGGGGCAAGAGGGGCCTCGCGCACAAGGTCGTCCAGCTGCTCAAGAGGGACGGCGACGGCGTCCAGGGCTCGATAGGCGTCGGCGTCGTTCGCCAGGCTTGGAGCGTCGCCGAGGACCTCATGGACTCGCACAGGGGCGACGAGGAGAAGATGTGGAGGGTGGTCCAGGGCGTGTGGGTGGAGATGCTCTGCTTCTCGGCCAGCAGGTGCAAAGGCTACCTGCACGCCAAGGGCTTGGGCACGGGCGGGGAGTACCTGTCCTACGTCTGGCTCCTGCTCTTGTACATGGGGATGGAGACCTTGGCGGAGAAGATGCAGAGGACGGAGCTCTACGAGGGCCCCACGGCAGCAGCGTCGTCCTTCAGCGGCCAGAATGTTTGATACTAGTACTGTAGTAGACATTTCCCTTGCTACTCTCCTCTGCACCGTTAGGAATTAATTAATTGTTAATCCATGCTAATGTCGGTGGCCATGTTTGGCAACCGCCTCCTTACCCCAATGTTGAATCAATGAAACAAATGTTCCATCGTTTGCTCTCTTCTTTTCGTTTTTAACTTTTGCTCCCCGTTGAGGAAAGGCCACACGATAAGAGGAGAAAGCATGTCGCTGCTGATTCAATCAGCCACAATCCTGTCCACGGCAAGAATCCATGGACATGCGTACATCCGTGAAAGAGGAAAATCCGATCAGAAAATTGTTCAATTTGTTTTGTCTTCCTGCAATCAATCAAAGATCTAAAAACTACTTGTGTTTTATGAATTGCTCCATCGGGCGTGTGTGAGTGGCGAGATGGATTGATCAAACAGAACGAACAAGTAAGAATCGGCATCGAGAACAAGACCAGAAGATGAGAAATGACAACTTTCTTCACATGCCGAAGATAACAGCCGTTCTCCATTTCTTTTTATTCCCTTCAACCGAAGCACAAGCGACATCGGCTCCGGCGAGCGTATCTCGGCGTTCAGCGCCGGCGCGTACTCAGGCGCGACCCCTCCCTCTCCTTCTCTTGGCTACGGCTGGCGATGGCATGAACCGCGGCGGTGGCGGCGCACTGGTCCTCACGACCGGCGGCACGCAATCACGGCCATCGGCCGGCTCGAGCACCCCGCGACGCAGCAACTCGACAGCCAACGGATAGCGCGTGGCTCCCGGCGGCGCGGCCAACGGCTGGCGCTTGGAGCAACGCCTCCGACCAGCGCGATGGCGCGGCCTCTTCCTCTCCGACGGTGGGCGTCAGCGACCGTGCGGCTAGAGGCCAGCGGCCTGTGCGGCGTGGCATCTAGCACCAATGGTGTCTGCGATTAGAAATCCTCTAATCTCTAACCGCACGTCAAAGAAATTGGGGATCTTAGCTTCTTTGGAATTGGGAGTGCATAGAACTCATCTAGATGAGATATAATTTGGTCTCATTCACCTGAAAAACAAAAACAAATACAAAGAAGTACCAACCCACGTCAGCACACATGCATCTTATAGCATCATATCCAATGGCTATAAAGGTGAATGAGACATAACTAAAACTCAGCTAGATGAGTTCTAGCAAAACTGAAATTTCTACGGCTGTACTTGACCATCATGACATATCTACGGCTGCAGTTTCAGATCCAGTACAGGGTAACTAGAATTTATTACTAAACCAAATTCCTGAAACTGTGGTTCAGTCATCACTTATAGTTTTAAGTCCTCAGACTTAGTTTATGTACTTGTTACCAAGTGTAGAAGAAGGAGGAAAAATGTAACATGTTCAATCTATTTGCCTCATGCAATCTCTATAACATGTTACTGTGTACAACAACTTTATTTTAGCAATTGAAATATATATATATTCTTGCAACTGTTGATGTAAACTCACATCAAATTATAGTGTGGGATTACCTTCAAATTTATTTGTGAATCACAAGGTATTGGTGGCATCTACCGCGTAATTTGCAGATTATCCATCACTACTGTGAGGTCTACGTCTTGTCATTTTGATAAGATGACTACCTTCAAGTGCTCTTCCAAATATTAATGTGACTATTCCAAATTTTATTTGTGAATCACAAGGTATTGGAGGTATCTACTGCACCATTTGCAGATTATCCATCATTACTGTGAGTTCTACATCTTTCAATTTTACAAGATGATTACCTTCAAGGTGCTCTTTCAAATATTAATAATAGATGTGACTACCTCAAGATATCATAAGGTAATATTGGCATCTACTGCAAAATTTTGCAGACTATCCACTATTACTGCAAGGTCTACATCATGTCACCCTGACAGATGATTACCTTCAAAGTGATTTTCTTAAATATAGCATAACATAAGGTAATAGAGATATGAACATCTACTGACAAAAGTCAGACTATGTTTTGTATTACTGTGAGATCTACACCATATTGGTGATTATCTTCAAAGTGTTATCCTATATAAATTGAGGTATACACATATGGGTATAAAGCATCAGCTATACTAAAAAATGCTCCTCCGAAGTATTTATTGTTGTTCACTAAAATGATTTACTCTCATAGCAAATATTATTCATGCGCAATCACTATCTGCGGAAATGGTATCCTGTGCTAATTCAAGTCTCACTTTGCTTGAATATGTCATAGAAAATTACGCAAATATTTGCATACCCTGGTGATTATCTTCTATTACATTGGTAAAATACATGACAATGGAGCCTATGTCACTATTTCTAATTATAGTGTCGTCTATCCATCAAGATGGTTCCCATAATTTATGGCAACGATTGAGTGTCTCAAACACTTTTGTAAGGTCCACATCACATTGTGGTTATACTTTCATTGTGAATAACCAACGTTAAGCATACAAAGTCTATACGTTTTGGCAGTGACTCTAAAGTCACACATTTTCTCAAGAATGAAGTCCAAAACATTAGCAATGATTTCATCACATGTGTTGTATTGAAGGATACATTCAGGTTCACCAAGGATCACCTTGGCCATGAATGTGCTCAAGCAAATCATTTCACCCATACACATCTTGTACTCCAAGAAGGAAATTAAATAATCCATGAGCATTTCATGTAACACATGGCTGGCATTTTCAAATGCACATTACATTAGGTGGGAGTAATTATTTTAAGGTGGTCATGGACATCAGTCATTGTATCTATCTGTGGCCTTATTGCCAATCTATCCCCATGTTCGAAAAATGCCATGGCTATTCTCTTGATAGCTAACGTACATATGGGTTTTATATGTCGCAAATTTCACTTAGTTCTCAAACTAAGTACATTATGGATGAGTATTTATTCACTTCGAATATTTTCCTTAAGAGAAACATGCTGCCATAAGCACATCACTGATCACCCATTCGTTTTTCAAGACCTCAAGTCTATTGCATCTCACAATTCTGTCACTTAATCAACTTCAAGTTGAAATCCTGTGATCAAATATTTTCATATGCGGATCTAGTTGAAAAGCCCTTAATGCACTTTACATCCTCTTAAGATGGTACTACCATTTTTATGATCAAGAAACATGGAATTTCTTAAAATCATCAGATTTAACCAATGGGTGCTATACCATTATTTGAAATTCTTGCTAGTACCAAGAATACTATGCAAGTTAGTGGTCACAAAATAGAACCATGAGGAATTCGAAGTAAAGTGGAGGCTAATAGACAACCAAAGATAGAATTATCTCTTAATAGGAATCGGTCGTTTTCAAATGATCACAAAGACAACTCTCAAGTTTGTCAAATATGTGGTTACATAAATATTGTACCTATGATTACCAAACCCTCAAACATATAGTCGAACCACACCACAAATTTATTAAAAAGGCCAATAAGTTCAATGGGATAAATTTGAAAATTTGCAAATAACAACCAGAAATATTCTGGTAAAGGATTGTTCTCAGAATCTTCATCAAAAGGAGGACGAAAATCTAGTACAGAAAATGGAGGATAAACTCATTTGCACTCAATAATATCAGAGACCTCACGTAATCTCCTAATTATACCAACATATTATTAGCCTATACTTCTACTACTACATGTAGTAGGATGTCCAATATCATATCCCTCGGATACAATATTTGATAAATTTGACTGTATGTTTCAATTCATACTCAATATTGTTGCATACACAATAATTTTCTAAATCTTAATAAATTCAATATTTGGTTGCATAACATTAGTCATCCTGGTTTGGGGATGATTAGAAAATTGTTGACAATTCTGTTGGTCACAACTTATCAAGTTACAAATTTTCCCAAATCATCAGATTTTATGTGCACCGCATGTGCCATAGGGAAATTAGGTTTTAGGCACTCTCACCTTAAAATTCTAACCAGGCCACTTATTCTTCCTTGAACACATTCAAAAGATATATGTGGATTGTTGAACCATTATCTGGGGTAATTTAGATACTTCATGGTACTCATATACACATTCATAAAATGTTTTTAAATGTGTCTCTTATCACATACAACCATGATCTTACCCAATAAATTGCTTAACTTATCAAAGTAGGAGCAAATTCTCCTGAACAAAGGATAAACCCATTCGAATGGACAATGTCATTGAACTCATTTCACGAGCATTTTCTGATTGCATTCAGTACTCTATGTACATACCCAGAATGGTTTAACTAAATTTCTTATTAAGGATAGTCAAATGAATTACATGACCACTTTTAAAGAATTGTAAATTTACCAGCCTCTTGTTGGACACATACGGCCTTACACATCATAAGTATGATCTAAATCATACCAACTGCATATCATACTACTTTCCTCTTGTAGTAACTACGTGGAAACCAACCAAGTATTTCCCATCTGCAATAATTTGGTTACATACCGATATCACCACTCCAGCGTACATCAATGGGTACTCACAGAAAATTAGGGACCTATGTGAGGAATAATGATTTATTCGTCAATCAAAATTATTCATAGCCCGTATGCTGATTGCATCAGCAATAAGGATATTTTCTGGCATTAGGGGGAGATAAGTACCACAAAGAATGCCGAGAAATAAATTAGAAATATATTGACATTCAATCCTTATATCCACGTACTCAAAGAATCTAAACTAGAAAGTTTAGAGAATCATATATTTGCAACACATTGCAAATCTGCCACATACATTTACTGATGATAAGGTGCCACTAAATTCTATATTCCTGCAGTAAAGTGTCAGAAAGAGTGGAGGTACCTGATAAATCACTCTTCTCCACACATGAGAGCAAAAGGGGGAGAAAATCTGACCACACGAGATATAACTTCTCATATGCTTCCACGGAAATAGAGGAAATCAAATCCTCAACCAGTAAATGTAATTCAACATCAAGTTGAAAGACACCTCACTAGATGCTCATCATCCAAAGCCCGACATAAACGTGCACAAATATTTTGGTGTCGGGACATCGAAACACCTTGACTCCATTTGTTGTAGGAAATCACAAGAAAAGGGTGATGCAGCAAAGTAGAGTAAGTATTTCCCTCAGCTTTTGAGAACCAAGGTATCAATCCAGTAGGAGACAACGCGCAAGCCACCGAATACCTGCACAAACAAACACCAACTTGCACCCAACGCGATAAAGGGGTTGTCAATCCCTTCACGGTTATTTGCAAAGTGAGATCTGATATAGATGGATAAACGGTAAAGTAATGTTTTTGGTATTTTTGGTTTATGGAACGGAAAGTAAAAGATTGCAAAGAAAGTAAATAGGAAACTAAAATTGTAGATCGGAAAATTATATGATGGAAAATAGACCCGGGGGCTATAGGTTTCACTAGAGGCTTCTCTCAAGATAGAAAATATTACGGTGGGTGAACAAATTACTGCCGAGCAATTGATAGAAAAGCGCAAAGTTATGACGATATCTAAGGCAATGATCATGAATATAGGCATCACGCCCGTATCAAGTAGACCGACTCCTGCCTGCATCTACTACTATTACTCCACACATCGACCGACTCCTGCCTGCATCTAGAGTATTAAGTTCATAAGAACAGAGTAACGCATTAAGTAAGATGACATGATGTAGCGGGATAAACTCAAGTAATATGATGAAAACCCCATCTTGTTATCCTCGATGGCAACAATACAATACGTGCCTTGCTGCCCCTACTGTCACTGGGAAAGGACACCGCAAGATTGAATCCAAAGCTAAGCACTTCTCCCATTGCAAGAAAAACCAATCTAGTTGGCCAAACCAAATCGATAGTTCGAAGAGACTTGCAAAGATATCAAATCATGCATAAAAGAATTCAGAGAAGATTCAAATAATATTCATAGATAAGCTGATCATAAATCCACAATTCATCGGATCTCGCAAACACACCGCAAAAAAGTATTACATCGAATAGATCTCCAAGAACATCGAGGAGAACTTTGTATTGAGAATCAAAGAGAGAGAAGAAGCCATCTAGCTACTAGCTATGGACCCGTAGGTCTGTGGTAAACTACTCACGCTTCATCGGAGAGGCAATGGTGTTGATGTAGAAGCCCTCCGTGATCGAATCCCCCTCCGGCAGGACGCCGAAAAAGGCCCCTAGATGGGATCTCACGGGTACTGTTGGGGATATAACTATTGAGTATAAACCGCCCGGGAGGGGCCGGGTTATGCTCATAGTGATTTACCTGTATTGAAGCCCATGAAGACATAGAAGATGGCGACTTAGGAAGGAGACTTAATAAGAAGGCCCAAAGCCCAAAGGCGAGTTAGGGCCCATAGATGTAAACCGCCATAAGTATATGACTTGTATTGTAAGATAGGAAAGAGTGGATACCGAGCCGGACACGTTTATGAGCCGGCCGGGATTCTGTGAACCGCCGGGCGTCAACCTGTGTATATAAAGGGACGACCCGGCGGCGGTTTAAGGGAGGAGAACAAACAATCGGGAACTAGGTCAAGCGTATTCGCTCCCTGGTAATCGAAACCCTAGCAATACAACACAAAGCAGGAGTAGGCTTTTACCTCATTGAGAGGGGCCGAACCTGGGTAAACTCTCTGTGTCCTTTGTCCCGTTTAAACCCCTCCAAGTTAACCTAGTTGCGATGGCTCCACGACTAAGTCCTTCCGCTTGGACATCTGCCGTGTCAAGTCCATGACAGTTGGCGCCCACCATGGGGCCAGCGCACGGTGGTTTCGAGTTCTTGAAAGGCAACTTCGAAGGGATCAAGGGATACGCTGTGGGCCGGATGACCAAGAGTCGTCGCGGCAAGCTCTACATCGACGACGAAGGCTGGGGCCCCGAGGCCGGCTCAATTGAGTACGGATACCGGGTCCCCTTCGGTGGAGTTCACGTCTTCATTGGCAAGATTGGCGAACCGGGCCCTGAGCCGGACACCTGCACCGACATCATCGAGACGGCTCAGCGTGCAAAACCCGCCCGAGTTCAGCCCGCCATGAGTCATGCCTTCGTGGGATTCATCAATGGTGCGGGATCTAAGGATAAATCGGTATTTGACGGTGAGACAGTTGTCTACTCTGATGGCGAGTCATCCACCGGTGAAACCGAGTCATTGTACCAACTGCAAGACGATCGGCTTGGGGGCTGTTCCGATGGCGATAGTATTCCGGACCCCTACGAGCTGCCGAACCGGGTTGCAATCTTCATGGCCGGTACGCAGCCAGTGCAGCACTCTTCAACTGCAGCGGCATTGATTTCCGAGGCAGCAGCGGCGACGGCAGCCGGGGCAGGAGGCCCTGCGCGCCCGCCGACTCAAGTCTTGTCTGGGTTACTAGACGCCTTGGCAACACTGCTGACGACGGAGGTTAACCCGGGTAATCAAGATCAGCATAACGCGGAAGTCGTGAAATTGCGAGATCAGATAGCTCAAGCTAAGGAAGACCTGGCAGCTGAAGATGCCAGGATGGCTGCGGAGTGGGTTACGTTGGATGCGCAGGTGCAGCGGATTCAGTCGGAGTCTTACCGGCTCATGCTAGATCAGAACGCTTCAAACGAAGTCATGAGGAGGAGGCATCAGTCTCGCCTGCCACCGGTTTACGAGGCGAGGAACCTCTTTAACACGCCCGGAGCAGGAACCAGTAACCCGCCAGTGGCGGACCGGGTTGAAACACCTGGGACGGGAGCGCCAGTTCAGCCGCACACCACGGATCCGCCTCGTCAGAACAATATCCCGCCGCAACACATGCCAACACCACCGGGTCATTACTCTAACCCTTTGGATAACATGATTGCTGCGGCGTCACGATTGGCGGCTATCCCGGTTGAAGGCGAGTCTCCAACGGCGGTTGAGATGCGGAGGGCTAGAGAGCTCCTTCAGACAGCATTGGTTCAGCAGCAGGCTTATTCTTACAGTCAAAGCCGGATTCATTCCACCCCTCGCCCAAGCCGGAGTTACAGTGGGCATATTGATGAACCAGCTGTGTCAAGCAGTGGGCGGAACCATAACCAGCCTCGTGGGCATAACCCGGCGGGCGGTGGTGCTGATGCTTAGAACGTGGTGGATCAAGGTAGAGCGCGTCGAGAGGCCGAGCTGGCGGCGCAATATGCGGCCCGTCAACCTTCTCCGGTTCGTCCGACAACTTCGGTGGAGCCAGGTGTAACCTTTAGGAATTTGGGCGTACCATGTTTAGTGCCGGCCATACGTAATGAGCGTCTGCCCAAGGATTTTAAGGGTCCTCGCAAGGTGCCTAACTCTACAGCCGATTTACCTCCTGAAGCATGGATCGAGAGTTATGAGATGGCCATGGAATTGCTAGATGTTAGCGATGCAGCATGTGCCAAATATTTTCCCCTGATGTTGGATGGAACGGCTCGCACTTGGTTGAAGGGGCTCCCTGCCAACTCCATTGGGTCATGGGCCGAGTTAAAGGCCCGGTTTATCCAGAATTTCAAAGATACGTGCAAGCAGCCGATGTCAATTGTGGATCTGGATGCCTGTGTCCAAGAAGAGGGTGAATCCACAACCCATTGGGTGCACCGAGTTTCGACCATCTTACATTCATCGGATCGCATCAATGCTGGTTCATCAGTCATAATGTTGGAGAAGAATTGTCGGTTTACGCCTCTTAAGCAGAAGTTGGGTCGGCTCAAGCGCCACTGCAATGACATGGGAGAGCTGATGGCGGCTCTGGTTAAGTACGCTGACTCTGATGGTACCAAGGACCCCGAGTCTGATGATGACAAGCCAGGAAAGGGAAAGAAGAGCAGCAGCACCAGAGGACAGCAGCATAATCTGGCGAATCAGGGAGGCAATGGTAAGCGCAAAGCTGATAATAGTTTGGACTTTGTGGCTAACACCAATGCACAGAATAATGGCCAGCGTCGTAAAGGTAAACCGCCCCCACGGGCCGGAGGGTCAGGCTTTGATCTTGAGCAGATGCTAAATCAGCCCTGCCAAAGGCATGGGACGCGAGAAAGACCGTCTGGCCACCTCTAGAAGGATTGCTACATCATGAAAGAGTATAAAAATTCCAATCTTTTTCAAGACAATCATGGACCGAGTGGTGGTTCAGGGTCTGGTTCTCATGGGCCGGGTTACGGCGGTGGCGGTTCTAGTTCTGGATTCCAAGGTAATCAGGGCAATCAAGGCAATCAGGGTGGCTACCATCAACAGTCAGGTCAGGGGAATCAGCAGCAGCAATCCGGGTATCAGAGTAACCCAAAGCAGTTGAATAGTGGGCAGTACCACGTCTTCACCACAAATTCATGCAAACGGGATCAGAAGCTTCATAAAAGGGCAGTGAATGTCGTTGAACCGGCGGTTCCCCGTTACTTGCGCTAGTCTGAGCAGCCCATCGTGTGGAGTCAGGAAGATCACCCGCCCCGGGTTGATAATCCGGGTCACCTAGCGTTGGTGGTTGCACCCCAGGTTGGAGGGTATAAGTTTACCAAGGTACTCATGGACGGAGGGAGCAGCATCAATATCCTTTATTACGAAACTTTCCGTCGCATGGGGTTGATAGATAAAAATCTTAAACCGTCGAATACAGTTTTCCATGGTGTGGTGCCTGGTAAGTCGGCGTACCCTGTTGGTAAGATAGCTCTGGAAGTTTCCGTTGGAGATGATCATGATTCTAGGTCGGAGACATTGACCTTTGAAGTAGTCAAGATTCACAGCCCGTATCACGCTCTGTTTGGACGGCCGGCTTATGCCAAGTTCATGGCGCGGCCCTGTTATGTTTATCTGCAGCTCAAGATGCCGGGTTACAAGGGGACCATCACAGTACATGGGAGCCGGAAGATAGCCTTGGAATGTGAAGAAGGTGATGCGACTTATGCTGAGTCGGTTTGTGCAACGGAGGAGTTAAAATTTTACAAGGACAATGTTGATCCGGCGGATATGACGTCTTTGAAAAAGCCAACTACAGAGCATGATCCGGTTTTGAAGTTTAAATTGGCAGATGACACTAAGATGGTTGATTTTGTTCCTGGCTATTCATCCAAGCAGTTCAGCATCAGTGCTAATATGGATCCGAAATAGGAAAGCGCGCTCATCGAGTTCATCCGTGAGAACCGGGACATCTTTGCATGGAAACCTTCTGACATTCCAGGTGTACCGAGGGAACTCGCTGAGCACACTCTCAATATTGATCCCAAGTTTAAACCGGTCAAGCAATTTCTTCGTCGTTTCAATGAAGAAAGGCGTAAGGCCATTGGTGAGGAGGTAGCCCGGCTCTTGGCGGCTGGGTTTATTGTTGAGGTTTTTCATCCTGAGTGGTTGGCTAACCCGGTGCTGGTACTTAAGAAGAACGGCACTTGGCGCATGTGTGTGGACTACACGGATTTAAACAAAGCTTGTCCGGCTGATCCTTTTGCTCTCCCTCGTATTGATCAGATTATTGATGCTACGGCGGGTTGTGAGCATTTGAGTTTTTTGGATGCTTATTCTGGTTATCATCAGATCAAGATGGCAGTTAAGGACCAGGAGAAGACAGCTTTCATAACTCCCTTTGGAGCCTTCTGCTATGTGTCTATGCCTTTTGGGCTCAAGAGTGCCCAGGCGACTTACCAGCGATGAGTGCAGAATTGTCTTCATAATCAGATTGGACGCAATGTTCATGCTTATGTGGATGATATTGTGGTGAAATCCAGAAAGAAGGAGATGTTGATAGATGACTTGAAGGAAACCTTTGATAATCTCCGAGTTTATAAGATGATGCTTAATCCGGCCAAGTGTGTTTTTGGTGTGCCGGCGGGCAAGCTTTTGGGCTTTCTGGTGTCTAACAGGGGCATTGAAGCTAATCCGGAGAAGATCAAAGGCATTACTTCTCTGGCTAAACCGGCGTGTATCAATGATGTTCAACGTCTGGCGGGTCGTATTGCGGCGCTAAGCCGGTTCATAAGCCGCCTCGGTGAGAAGGCCATCCCTTTGTATCAGATGATGAAAAAGACAGATGACTTCGTCTGGGGTAACGCTGCTAATGAGGCATTTGAGGCGCTTAAGAAGCAGCTGGCTGAGCCGCCGGTCCTAGCTGCGCCCGTTGATAAGGAGCCGCTGTTGTTATATGTGGCTGCTAATAGCCGGGCTGTCAGTGTGGCTATTGTGGTTGAAAGGAAAGAGGCAGGCAAGGAATATCCGGTTCAACGGCCGGTTTATTATATCAGCGAAGTGCTTATTGAGTCCAAACAGAGATACCCACATTGGCAGAAACTTGTATATGGGGTTTTCATGGCAAGCCGGAAGCTCAAGCAATATTTTCAGGGTCACCCCATTACTGTGGTTAGCTCTGCTCCTTTAGGAGATATCATACAAAACAGGGAAGCAACAGGCCGGGTTGCCAAATGGGCCATTGAGCTTGGGCCTCATGGTTTGAAGTATATGCCTCGCACGGCCATCAAGTCTCAAGCACTGGTGGATTTTATCAATGACTGGACAGAGCTGCAGATGCCTGAGGAAAAACCAGATAACACATATTGGACTATTCACTTTGATGGGTCCAGGCAATTGGAGGGCTCGGGGGCTGGAGTTGTGCTAGCTTCCCCTCGAGGTGATAAATTTTGTTATGTTCTCCGTTTGATGTTCCCTTGCACTAACAATGCAGCTGAATATGAGGCCTTGCTCCATGGTCTTCGGATGGCTAAGGAGATGAACTTAAGCCGGGTAAGGTGCTTTGGTGACTCAGATTTGGTGGCTCAACAAGTCTCCGGTACTTGGGATTCTAAGGATCCCCTCATGGCGGCTTATCGACAAGAGGTGGATATTATTGCTGGTCACTTCAAGGGTTATCAAGTTGAGCATGTTGATCGGAGGAAAAATGAAGCGGCTGATGCCTTAAGCCGGTTGGGTTCTCAACGTAAACCGGTGCCACCTAATGTCTTTCTTGACGTTTTGCATAACCCGTCGGTCAAGTTACCTACAGAGGAGGATTTGGCTATTCCTGACCCGGAAGCTCAGTTGGTGGCGGCTCTTCATGTTATTCCTGATTGGACAGTTCCATATTTGGCATATATGACCTGGGGCGAGTTACCTGAGGATGAAACCTTGGCCAGGAAAATAACCCGGCGGTCCAAGTCAATGACAATTGTCAATGGAGAGCTGCACCATTGCAGTGTTACCGGGGCGTTTCAGCGTTGTGTTTCTCCTGAAGAAGGCTGTGAGATTCTGCGTGAGATCCATGAAGGAGATTGTGGTCATCACACCGGCTCTAAATCTCTTGTAGCCAAGGCTTTTCGTCACGGTTTTTATTGGCTGACGGCTCATGCTGATGCTGAGGACTTGGTCAAAAAATGTGACGGTTGTCAGAAGTTTTCACGTCGAGCTCATGTTCCAGCTCAGGAGTTGAGAATGATTCCAATTACTTGGTCGTTTGCAGTTTGGGGGCTTGATATGGTTGGACCTTTTAAGAGGTCCAAGGATAAGAAGACCCACCTCTTGGTGGCGGTTGATAAATTCACTAAGTGGGTAGAGGCAGAGCCAGTCAGTAAGTGTGATGCAGTAACGGCGGTTCAATTCATGAAGAAGGTGATCTTCCATTTTGGCTTTCCACACAGCATTGTAACAGACAATGGCACTAATCTCTCCAAGGGTTCTATGAAAGAATTTTGTCAACGTGAGCATATCCGTCTTGATGTATCGTCGGTGGCTCACCCAATCTAATGGTCAAGTTGAGAGAGCCAATCAAGAGATCCTGAGAGGCATCAAGCCCCGGCTTATGGTTCCCTTACAGAGGACGCCGGGTTGTTGGGTAGAAGAGTTACCCTCGGTGCTATGGAGCATCAACACAACGCCCAACAGATCTACAGGTTACACGCCTTTTTTCATGGTTTATGGAGCAGAGGCGGTTCTCCCCAGTGACATCCGTCACGACTCACCCCGTGTGGCGGCTTACGTTGAAGCTGATAACGGAAAGGCACGTCAGGATGCACTTAACCTGTTAGACGAGGCGCGTGATCTCGCAGCGGCTCGTTCGGCGATTTACCAGCAAGATCTACGTCGTTATCACAGCCGCCGGGTCAAGACCAGAACCTTTCAAGAAGGCGACTTAGTAATCCGGCTTATCCAGGATCAGACGGATATGCAGAAGTTATCCCCACCTTGGGAAGGACCCTTTGTGGTCAGCAAGAATCTGAACAACGGGTCATACTACCTTATTGATGTTCAAGACCACAAGGACTCACGCACGTCGGAGGAAGAGACTCGCCGGCCGTGGAATATCGCTCATCTTCGACCGTACTACACCTGAGCCATTGACTCTTCTGATGTACATATTTTTGACAATGTATATATTGTGATCAATATAATAAACCGGCACCCCTGCTAAAGCAGGGCCTCTGTCGTTTTTTCATAATGAGTCTTTGGTTACTTGGGGGCTTCCGGCTTATGAGCGAAGTTATGATTACCCTTTGAACCGGCTTATAAGCCAATTGAAAAAAAACTTGGGGGCTTGCTACCCAGGTTAAAAGGTACCAAAGAGAGTCTGTTGCAAAATCACAGCTCAAACATAGGTGCCCCTTGAGCACAGCTCAAAAATATTACTTGGGGGCTCCTTGATTCTAAAGAACAAAGAGTTTGTGTAACCCTTGTAATAGGCTTAAAAGCCAGGCTTGGAAGCCAGGTATATTCACCTAAAACCCCGGGTTATCCTGCCTTTTTAAGTAAGCCACTCCGCCCAGGTATTCCTGGAATGACCCGTCGAACGTTTGACAAGTCAATCTTATACAGACCCTGAACTTGTCAAAGTTAAAACGACGATTGGTTATGTGAGGTCCATCTTATAAGGTTTGTATATAGGTTTAACTCAGTGGCTGTGCGACCCGTGAAAGCACTTGATTTTCGGCCTGGCAGCCCATGAAAAGCCTCGTTTTTTTCGTTTGTTTTATTTCACAGTCTTTTGGAGGTTTATTTGATAAGGATTATAATGTTTTATGATCATAATTCATCCGGTGTTTATTAACCCGGCCTGGTTTTTGACTATAAGTCGCCAGTATGAGATAAGATAATATCCGGTGTTTATTAACCCGGCCTGGTTTTGTTCATAAGCCAAGCAAATCTATGATGATTACCAGTGCTCAAAGTTTGGGTTCTCCCCTTACTACACCGGTTTGGTAAACCAACAGTGTGATCAAATATCACAGGTATGATATATTTCAAATTTGGTTATTCTTAAAGTCCAGCCTTGGGTACAAGCTATGTTAGTTTCCATGGTTTTATATTGGGCATTATGACCCATCCAGCGGTAAACCGCCAGGACACCTTTAATCCTTTGCATGCAGGAGCAGAATCCACATTGTTAATATTATAAGCATAAGTGGCATATCTTAACATGGTGGATTAGCAGTGTCATGCAAAGTAAATATGCACGATGGCATAGCAGAACAAGAGTTTAAGCTAGCCTATTACAAGGCGTTTGGTGCCCAAAAGAATAATTGTTTTAACAAGTCTTAAAGGAAGCAGCTGCTAAACTGGCCCCCGGTTTACGAGTCCTGGCCTGGCTGACTTGAAGGTTGCGGATCGTCCAGCGCCGGTTCATCTTCCTCCTCTCTACCCAGTGGCTGGAAGTCAATGGTGGTCCAATCGATCCCAGTTAAGGCCTTGAATACAGCTTCATCACTTATAAGTGTGGAGAGGTCAACATCAGGGGCATAGGTATGCTTACGGATTGGAGGAATAAGATTTGGAGCATCATAAGTTGGCGCGTTAACTCTCTTGTTGTTGGCATCATAAATCGACTAATAATGTGAAAGATCGGTTTCTTCAGCCAATTTGCTGGCCAATGGGCGCATTTCCCTCGTCAAGGCTCTGAGGTCGTCGTTATTAAACTCTGACCCGTCCTCCTTTATGCTCGGGTAGCCGTTTCCCACATCGGCCGGATCAAGATCAGTTATCCAAGCTTTGGCCCGAGTCAGTGCAGTAAGAGCACCCGCCCTGGCGGCTGACTTCTTTAGCTCTTCAAACCGTGCAGGCATCATCGCCAGCCTTTCCAACGTCTCCTTGATCAAGGTTGGGGGCGGTTTATTATGGGAAGCTGTGCAGATAACCCGTTGTACGTCGGTATATAATTGCTCTATAAGTGTATAGGTGGCCTTCAGTTTTTGCTGCATATCTGAGCCAAGATGAGCAATGCGAGTTCCTGCATCATCAAAAACATCGGTAAACCGGCAGTCTCTTACATAATACATGTTCAAAGCTTATGAAGAAGTTATTTACCAAATACGGCAGCGGTCATGGCATTTAATTGCTGTTTCAAGCCAGTCAGCTCTTCAGCTACCGGTTTAAGGGTAGCCTCAGCATCCTCAGCCCTCTTCAACAGAGTTGACTTTTCTGTATCCCAACCTGCCCGCTCATTCTTAAAGCTCTCCTTCAGTTTCTCCATTGCTGTTAAGGCACTGGTCAGTTCCTCCTTGGCTTTGGAGGTCTCGGTTTGTTGCGACTTGATATTTTCTTGAAGGTCGGCGATTTGAGATTCCTTCTTGTTAAGATCAGCCTGCAAGAGACATGTAATTAATTACATAGCAGTGCATATTCAAAGTCCCAAGCACATAACAAGTAATATACTTGGCACTTGGGGGCTAATGTCTATTACGTCTTGTCAAAAAAAAAATTACAAGTCCCAAGCACATAACAACTATCAGCTTGATGGTCAACCGGATTATAAAGGTCCTAAGTAAGAATTTTGAGCCTTACAGCATAATTAGTCTCAACTTAACATATTTGTTAAGTCGACCCTTGGGGGCTACACAGGCGAAATTGAAGATATATTATTCTAAAGTCCCGGTTCATATTGACATTATAAACCGGCCCTTGCGGGCTAGTGGAGTTGATCTATATGGCTCTTGAAAGTTTACAGAACATTCTATTATTTTATGTCCAGTAAACTTGGCGGCTAAGGGAAGAATATGTATGCAGAGTTAACAGCATTTACCTCATATCGCTCCTTCATCATGTTCAGTAAACCGGCTTCATAATCACGGCTTGTGTACAGACAGTTTAAAAACCCAGAATGAATATCTTGGGCGCTGAGGTGGCATAGCTTTCCAAGTCCGCCTTCCACTTGCCCTTGTCAACAGTAGAAAATTCTTCTTTGGCACTATGTTTTGACAGAGCAGTGGGGTTGTCTGGGGCTGTATACCCGACACCGGTAACTACAACATCGTCAGCTTTATCATCAACAGCCTTAGTTGGGCTTGGCGGTTTATCAGCATGACCCATCGGATCAATTTCCATCTGCTCAACAAAGGTGTCATGATCTTGAAGTGGCGGATCATCAAGAATAGCTTCAGTATTTGTTTCAAACTGTTCCGGGTTCTTTTCCGGATCAGTTGGTGCGCTGTCATCAGCCGTTTTGTTCAATTTGGCCTTTTTACTGGGCCTGGCCTTGGCTCTGACAGAGACGCAAATAACAGGTTAGTATAATGATCAAGCATAAGGTACAAGGGGTTAGTTAAAAATGCTCACCCAGGAACAGTTTTGAGGGTTGGAATTTGTGTCCCTGTGGACTCGCCAGAGGATGAAAGGGAAGTTCCCTGGTAGTTTGAATCAGACGGATTAAGAGGTTGTCGGAAATAACCCGCCTTGGGATAAGACGTGTCAGAAATAGAAGAGACCTCTGGGCGGCGTTTACGAACTGGCGAGTTCGGTAAACCGGAAGAAGTGACCACATGGCCGCTATGCCGGGTTGTGCGGCGAGCTTCGTGTTGCTACTTCTTCAAAAGAAAGTTTGGATCCAAGTAAGCTAGGGGGTGAGAAAATCTTACTTTCCGGCTTGCTTGTCGGGTTTTCTGTGTGGGCAGAGGTTCTGAACCGGATGAGAGAATAGTTACCTCTACGTCATTTGCGCGGCTAGCTTCTGCGTCGTCCTGATAGAAATCATCGTCAATGAGATGTATGAAAAAAGAGCCAAGTGAATCAAGTTCTACCTCTAACTCCGGATTATCATCGTCAATGTTTAACTCGGTAGGCTCGGTGTTTTTCTTCTTAGCGGGCTTCTTGTTGACCTTGGTCTTGACACGAGGTGTTTTGGCTGGTTTATCCTGCGGTTTCTTCTTCCAGAACGGATCATCACCATGTTTAAAGATTGAAAAGATCATAAGGGAGTATTAAGAATATGGATTAAAGCAGGAGTGGGGCAATTCTTACAGCTGGCGGTTTATTTGAAGCGCAGAAAGGACTAAGTCCTGTTTTGCTACAGTCGGTCACCGGTTCATCCAACATCTTCTTGACAGATTCAGTAATTTCAGCATCACTCAGCTGAATATCAGTGTGGCGTTGAGGGTCTTTCACATCCCCTGTGTACTCACACATTAAACCGGGGCGACGGCTTAAAGGCAAAATGCTCCAAGATACCCAGCAACGGACGAAATCAACGCCTGTCAAACCGTTTGCCATAAAGGCTCTGAGCTTTGAGAGTTGTGGTGCATATTTGGACCGTTCCTTTGCATTGAGTCTTTGGGGGAATGGATGTGCATCGGTAAGCCGGTGAGCACGGTAACCCGGCAGAGGATTCTCGCCAGCTGGAGATGTATCTTGGCAATAGAACCAAGTTTGATTCCAATCTTTGGGATGGCTATGATGCCTAGCGTGAGGGAAGCTGACGTCTTTTCTCTTCTGAATTGAAACCCCGCCAAGTTCAGTATTGGGCCCATCCATAAATTAAGTACGGCGGTTTAAATAGAAGAAATCTCTAAACAGGTCGACGGTGGGCTCTTCTTGCAGGTAGGCTTCACAAAACACTTGAAATTTGCAAATATTGGACACGGAGTTAGGCCCAATATCTTGAGGGTGAAGTTGGAAGAAGTGAAGCATGTCACGGAAATTTTTTGATCCGGGAGGGCTGAACCCTCGACTCAGATGATCAACAAAAACGATCACTTCCCCATCCTTGGGCTCAGGAGGATTTTCTGGACCGGGGGCTCTCCAGTGGATGTCTTCCTTTTTCGCTAAAGTGCCGGTGGCAACACACCCGTTCAGTTCTTCTTCTGTAACCTGGGATTGAACCCAGTTACAGGAATAAAAGGATTTGGCTATTTATACGATAACCTGGAAAAGATTTGTGCCGGTTTAAGGTTCATGGTTAATAAGCAGAAAGTGTTGAAGCATGCATAAATGTTAAACCGGACAGTGACGTTATTAAATTACAAAGACGAGCACTTAGCGGTTTAAAAGGGGACTAATGGTACCTGGCAGGTTATTACTTTCTGAGGTTAAACCGCCTACACGGATATTGAAAGTATAGATCTGAAGTTGGAAAATGGCTAAGTGGTGAAAAACAGGTTTCACAGATTGGTGTTATAATTTTGGATCTACAGCAGTTCAGATAATGAAGAAAAATTCTAACCTAAAGTAGCGGCAGCAGGACAGTTCACGTGCTCAGATGAGATCTCCTATGGAGGGGAGGCGTTCAGATATTAAAAATGAGTATTAAACTGCTATCGCACAAGATTGGTACTATACTTAGATCAAAAACTACATGGTCTATGGAGGAACAAAGATGAACCGAGATGAACTCCAATGAACTCGTGGAAACCCTAATGGGATCTAGGGGAAAAGGAAGGAAGAGGACTTACCAGGACTGTTGGACAGCGGTGGCGCGTGGCGGTGCTTTGGTGCGTTCAGGACGATGCAGCGGCCGGAGTGGAGGCAGCTCGTGAGGTCGACGGCGGCGGAGCTCGGGCGCGTGTGGTGTGGCAAGGAAGAGGATGAAGACGAGGAGGCAAGGGGGGGAAAATGAAAAGGACCCCTGTCCCTATTTATAAGGCAGTAGATAGATGGCATGCGCGGGAATCAAGGAGGCTAAGATTTGGGCCTCGTGCGATATTAATGCAAGATGACGTCATGGCGGGTTAGCACAATGCTGTGAGGAGACGTCGTGGCGGGTTATAAATTTTCATAAGGACTGATGAGGAAGGATTTTTCTAAGTCAAGTATTGAAGATTGATATGAACAAGTTCACATCAACCTGGGGCCTAATGTTGGGGATATAACTATTGAGTATAAACCGCCCAGGAGGGGCCGGGTTATGCTCATAGTGATTTACCTGTATTGAAGCCCATGAAGACATAGAAGATGGCGACTTAGGAAGGAGACTTAATAAGAAGGCCCAAAGCCCAAAGGCGAGTTAGGGCCCATAGATGTAAACCACCATAAGTATATGACTTGTATTGTAAGATAGGAAAGAGTGGATACCGAGCCGGACACGCTTATGAGCCAGCCGGGATTCTGTGAACCGCCGGGCGTCAACCTGTGTATATAAAGGGACGACCCGGTGGCGGTTTAAGGGAGGAGAACAAACAATCGGGAACTAGGTCAAGCGTATTCACTCCCTGGTAATCGAAACCCTAGTAATACGACACAAAGTAGGAGTAGGCTTTTACCTCATTGAGAGGGGCTGAACCTGGGTAAACTCTCTGTGTCCTTTGTCCCGTTTAAACCCCTCCAAGTTAACCTAGTTGCGATGGCTCCACGACTAAGTCCTTCCGCTTGGACATCTGCCGTGTCAAGTCCATGACAGGTACAGAAGGTTGCGGCGGTGGAAAAGTGGTTTTGTGGCTCCCCCGGTAGGTTTTGGGATATTTGAGAATATATAGGCGGAAGAAATATGTTGGTGGAGTCACGAGGGGCCCACAAGGGTGGGGGGCGCGCCCTACCCCCCTGGGCGCGCTTCCCGACCTTGTGGCCGCCTCGTGGCTTTCCTGACATGCACTCCAAGCCCTCTGGATGTCTTCTGGTCCAAGAAAAATCATCGCGAAAGTTTCATTCCGTTTGGTATTCCTTTTCTGCGAAACTCTAAAACAAGGAAAAAACAGGAACTGGCACTGGGCTCTAGGTTAATAGGTTAGTCCCAAAAATCATATAAAATAGCATATTAATGCATATAAAACATCCAAAACAGATAATATAATAGCATGGAACAATAAAAAATTATAGATACATTGGAGACGTATCAAGCATCCCCAAGCTTAATTCCTGCTCGTCCTTGAGTAGGTAAATGATAAAAACAGAATTTTTGATGTGGAATGCTACCTAACATATTTATCATGTAATTCTCTTTATTGTGGCATGAATGTTCAGATCCGTATGATTCAAAACAAAAGTTTAATATTGATATAAAAACAATAATACTTTAAGCATACTAACAAAATAATTATGTCTTCTCAAAATAACATGGCCAAAGAAAGCTTATCCCTACAAAATCATATAGTCTGGCTATGCTCCATCTTCATCACACAAAATATTCAAATCATGCACAACCCCGATGACAAGCCAAGCAATTGTTTCATACTTTTGATGTTCTCAAACCTTTTCAACTTTCACGCAATAGATGAGCGTGAGCCATTGACATAGCACTATAGGTGGAATAGACGGTGGTTGTGGAGAAGACAAAAAGAAGGAGATAGTCTCACATCAACTAGGCGTATCAACGGGCTATGGAGGTGCCCATTAATAGATATCAATGTGAGTGAGCAGGGATTGCCATGCAACGGATGCACTAGAGCTATAAGTTTATGAAAGCTCAAAAAGGAAACTAAGTGGGTGTGCATCCAACTTGCTTACTCATGAAGACCTAGGGAGTTTTGAGGAAGCCCATCGTTGGAATATACAAGCCAAGTTCTATAATGAAAATTCCCACTAGTATATGAAAGTGATATCATAGGAGACTCTCTATCATGAAGATCATGGTGCTACTTTGAAGCACAAGTGTGGCAAAAGGATAGTAACATTGTCCCTTCACTTTTTTTTTGGCCTTCTCTTTTTTATTTGGCCTTTTCTCTCTCTTTTTTTTATTTCCTCACATGGGACAATGCTCTAATAATGAAGATCATCACACTTTTATTTACTTACAACTCAAAAATTACAACTCGATACTTAGAACAAAATATGACTCTATATGAATGCCTCCGGCGGTGTACCGGGATGTGCAATGAATCAAGAGCGACATGTATAAAAAATGATGAACGGTGGCTTTGCTACAAATACGATGTCAACTACATGATCATGCATAGCAATATGACAATGATGAAGCGTGTCATAATAAACGGAACGGTGGAAAGTTGCATGGCAATATATCTCGGAATGGCTATGGAAATGCCATAATAGGTATGTATGGTGACTATTTTGAGGAAGGTATATGGTGGGTTTATGGTACCGGCGAAAGTTGCGTGGTACAAGAGAGGCTAGCAATGGCGGAAATGTGAGAGTGCGTATAATCCATGGACTCAAATTAGTCATAAAGAACTCACATACTTATTGCAAAAATCTATTAGTCATCGAAACAAAGTACTACGCGCATGCTCCTAGGGGGATAGATTGGTAGGAAAAGACCATCGCTGGTCCCCGACCGCCACTCATAAGGAAGACAATAAAAAATATCTCATGCTCCAACTTCGTTACATAACGGTTCACCATACGTGCATGCTACGGGACTCACAAACCTTAACACAAGTATTTCTCAAATTCACAACTACTTATTAGCATGACTCTAATATCACCATCTTCATATCTCAAAACAATCATAAAGAATCAAACTTCTCATAGTATTCAATGCACTTTATATGAAAGTTTTTATTATATCCCTCTTGGATGCCTATCATATTAGGACTAAATTTATAACCAAAGCAAATTACCATGCTGTTTTAAAGACTCTCAAAATAATATAAGTGAAGTGCGAGAGTTCATCAATTTCTATAAAATAAAACCACCGCCGTGCTCTAAAAAGATATAAGTGAAGCACTAGAGCAATTTTGCCTAGCTCAAAAGATATAAGTGAAGCACATAGAGTATTCTAATAAATCACGATTCATGCGTGTCTCTCTCAAAAGGTGTGTACAACAAGGATGATTGTGGTAAACTAAAAAGTAAAGACTCAAATCATACAAGACGCTCCAAGCAAAACACATATCATGTGGTGAATAAAAATATAGACTCAAGTAAAGTTATCGATAGACGAAGACGAAAGAGGGGATGCCTTCCGGGGCATCCCCAAGCTTAGGCTCTTGGTTGTCCTTGAATATTACCTTGGGATGCCTTGTGCATCCCCAAGCTTAGGCTCTTGCCACTCCTTATTCCATAGTCCATCAAATCCTTACCCAAAACTTGAAAACTTCACAACACAAAACTCAACAGAAAATCTCGTAAGCTCCGTTAGTAAAAGAAAATAAATCACCACTTTTGGTACTGTTGTGAACTCATTCTTTATTTATATTGGTGTAATATCTACTGTATTCTAACTTTTCCATGGTTCATACCCCCCCGATACTAGCCATAGATGCATCAAAATAAGCAAACAACACATAGAAAACAGAATCTGTCAAAAACAGAACAGTCTGCGAAGATCTGAATTGTTCTAATACTTATGTAACTCCAAACATTCTGAAAAATTAGGACAACAGAGGTAATTCGTGTGTCCATCTTGTGTAAAAAATTCAGAGTTTCGTGGCTCCCCCGGTAGGTTTTGGGATATTTGAAAATATATAGGCGGAAGAAATACGTCGGTGGAGTCACGAGGGGCCCACAAGGGTGGGGGGCGCGCCCTACCCCCTGGGCGCGCCTCCCGACCTTGTGGCCGCCTCGTGGCTTTCCTGACGTGCACTCCAAGCCCTCTAGATGTCTTCTGGTCCAAGAAAAATCATCGCGAAAGTTTCATTCCGTTTGGTATTTCTTTTCTACGAAACTCTAAAACAAGAAAAAAACAGGAACTGGCACTGGGCTCTAGGTTAATAGGTTAGTCCCAAAAATCATATAAAATAGCATATTAATGCATATAAAACATCCAAAACAGATAATATAATAGCATGGAACAATAAAAAATTATAGATACGTTGGAGACGTATCAAGACCTGACGTCAATTACGATGTAACATACCCGCTTGGTATGAGTGGAATTATGTTTCGATACTAAATATTATTGGCAATAAAAATAATAATATTATCCATGCAGTTGATGGATGAAGTGGCTACATACTCATATGAGCCACTCATTTCGGAAATCTCTATTGAAGTCCCTAAAGGGCTTATACTTCCGAATCCAAAAGCAAATCACAACAAGTTTTGTGTAAAACTTCATAAGTCACTCCATTACTTGAAATAGTCGGAAATCATATGGTACTACTGACTAAATGAGTTCCTTCTTCAAAAGGATTAATCTAATAATGATGATTATTTACATGTTTAATAAATGAATCCCAAATTTACTTTCCTTTCATCACCTCAGTGTATATTGATGACCTCATCATCAATGTCTATACAAGACCTAAACAAACACATAATCATCTCAAGACGGAAAATTTGGATTCAACCAAATTTAGCTTAAGCTTACAACTTGAGCATTCTCTCAAAGATACATATCAGTCTACATATATCCAAGACATATACGAGAAGTTCAATGTGAATATGTCATACCAATAAAAGACATGTAATATAGTCATAGTACCCCTGATAGGGTACAAATCCATTCATACCTAGGGGTGATAATGAAGTTCTATATCTCACTAATGTCAATGCACTCATATCATTGCAAACTACGTTAAGCCTGGCACTATATTTGCTATCTTTGTTCAGAGTGCAACCCCCAACAAAAGGTATATGGTCGATATAAGAAATATCAACTTATATCTCAAGCTCACAATAAATCTTGGATAATTCCATCAGAAAAATCAAGATATGACCATGATATGATGTAATGATATTGGCTCTTTATTTGATCCCAATAATGCCACATCAATGACTGAATTCACTGGAATAGTCTTCTCATGGAAGTCATCTAAATAGACTCTAATGACTACTTCCACTTATCATTCTAGCATAATTGCTTTATCTAAAAGCACTGCAAAATATGCATGGCTCAGCAGAATGACAAACCACACTCAAAATCATGTGGTTGAGATTCATCAGAATCACATAACTTGATTTATCAAGATTCTTCCAGTTGTGTTACTCAATACCTGCAGGTTATATGAAGAGCAATATCATAAAAACACATTGCTCGAAATTACTTATCCTCACGAACTATAGAAAAGTGAGGAAATAATCCTATATATTATTCATAATGTTATGATCATGTCAATGGAATTGGTCGGACACATCCTCCAGATTTGCAAAGTTCAGGGGGAGTAATCTCCCAAAGTATAACCCATTAACAATCATTAGATTGCATATATTGTACTCTTTTTCCCTTCATGTGTTTTTCCCTAATGGTTTCTCATAAAAGGTTTTTAACGAGACAATATAAACACAAGTGTCAGTATATGCCATATATTTTCTCCTTATATTTTTTCCCACTGGGTTTTAAAGGAGTTTTCAATGGCATATATAATCGCACTCTTTTCCTTATGAGTTTTCTCTCAAAGTTTCTCATAATGGTTTTTAATGAGGCAATATCTTCTCGAAGATCATATGTCATACTTTCTATTTTCCCTATCAGGTTTTTTAAAGGAAGTACTCAAGACATATTTATTGTTCTCTAAACTCAAAGATGAGTTTTCTCCTTCTACAAAGGTTTTTCTCAATTGAGTTATCATAAGACAATAATCATTATATGTTGTATCATTTTCTCCTTATTTTCCCATAGGGTTTAAAGGAGTTTTAACAACATATCAAATACTATTCTCCTCATATTTTTCCCATAGGGTTTTTGGAGGAGTATTTCTCAAGATGAAGATGATGAACATTCAAGGCAAATACATACTAGGAGGAGACTATCAGGATGATGTATATTCACAAAGAGAAGCATTGATTAGGGGGAGTGTTAGGAATTAATTAATTAGCTTAATTAATTGTTAATCCATGCTAATGTCGGTGGCCATGTTTGGCAACCGCCTTCTTTGTAACCGCCTTGTAACGAGGGTATAAATACCCCAATGTTCAATCAATGAAACAACTGTTCCATCATTTGCTCTCTTCTTTCGTTTTTACTTTCACATGCACGACAGATACATTCTCTTTGTTTTGTCAGTCCGACATGTCGCTTGGTACCGGCTTAAGCATGTACCGCCATTGTTTACAAACTTTTTTTTTTCGAGAAACTTCCGATCTATTCATCTCCAATCATGGCAGTACAGCGAACACTAGAAAAATTAAAATTACATCCAGATTCGTAGACCACCTAGCGACGACTACAACACTGAAGCGAGCCGAAGGCGCG
Organism: Thinopyrum elongatum; assembly: GCA_011799875.1. Lineage (NCBI taxonomy): Eukaryota > Viridiplantae > Streptophyta > Magnoliopsida > Poales > Poaceae > Thinopyrum > Thinopyrum elongatum. The sequence continues at coordinate 702,238,660 of CM022303.1, read as the reverse complement.
CCGCCGTCATCGCCCCTCCATCGCCGGAGCCGGGCACAACTTGTTGTAGTAGACAGTCGGGAAGTCGTCGTGCTAAGGCCCCATGGGACCAACGCACCAGAACAGCAACCGCCGTCGATGAAGATAAGTTTAGATCGGAAGGATCCAACCTGAAGACACAAGAACAAAGACGAACAAAGACTGGATCCGAGCAGATCCACCAAAGACAACCACCGACTGAATCCCGCGAGATCCGCCGGAGACACACTTCCACACGCCCTCCGACGATGCTAGACGCACCACCGGGACGGGGGCTAGGCGAGGCGGACCTTATTCCATCTTCAAGAAGCCGTCGCCGTCTCGTCTTCTTGAGCCGGACACAAACCCTAACAAAACTTGAAGAAGCACCAAAAAACATAGCCCTCCCATCGGCAAGGGCCGAGATCCACCGCGCACCCATGGCCCTAAGGCCACAGGAGACGTGGCAGATCGGCGGCGCCGCCGACGGGAGGCAGAAACCCTAACCGCCTTTTCTTGGAGGAGAGACGAAGGTGCGCATTGTTCTCTAAACTTTCGTCTAGAAAAGATGGAACGACTTTATAATTTAGAACGAGAAGCATTATTTTTAAGTCAGGAAGATTCAAATGTTACAAAAAAAAAACTAGATACACTTGGTATTTGCACGGGCCACATGGTGACATGAACAGTTTAAATCTACAGGTCAAGGGAAATATAATTGCACCGGAATCAAACAAAACACTAGTAAAATTGCACGGAGAAACATGCATGTTTCATTGAACATGTAAACCTTGATAGAATACCCGTCATTCTAGCGCCATCGTGGTCTCGGATGAATCCGGTGCACACATTCTACCCTGCGCTGTACCTGGTTGGTCCTTTTAATCTCGCTGTCAAACATCCCGACGTCCATTTTTCCGTACGTTAGTTGCTTGAGTTAGACCGAATGACGGCTGGGCCACCCTTGTAAGCGGGGCAGCAATTCAACGGCTACTGCGGCTGTCGCGCGCGTCCGCCGGTGAACATGGGTGGCAGGACGTGGGGCGCGGGTGGGATGAATATTTTTTACTGTCCTCGCAACATGATAGGCTGACCAGGCGACGCGACATGGGTGGGTGGATGGTGGGTCGCTGCTTTTTTACCCGCCGTGTCGGTACCCAGCTGCGTTGGTGGCCCCTGCTTCGGGGTGGTCCCGCATGGCAGCGTGTTGGGTGTGTGGGAGGCGTGCGCTTGCTTGTGTTGCGTGCAGGTACCGCGTAATTCTGCTTTTCTACTCGCTCTTCACTTACCCAGCTGTGTTGGTGTCCCTCTCCTCTTTTGGTCCCACATGTAAGTGTAATGGGTGGCTTGTTCCGGGTGAGGGAGAGTCGTAGAGACGTTTCTTTCCAGGAAAGATGATCCTCCTCTCCCCACGTTCTCTGTACCGGGGTGCGTGGGTCATGAGTGCACGTTCCCCACTTCACTCCCCTCTCCCCCCCTCTTTGATTCCCCATCCACCGCCGCCTTCTCTCTCGCCTCACCGCCGGCCTCCTCTATGCCTCTTCCTCTCCCTCTCGGACGACACCTAGCTACGGCCGCCCCATGCTGGATGGCCGCCCGTGCGGCATCCTGCATCTGGCGCGGGAGCGTGTGGTGGTGACTAGCCGAGCCGTCCTGCTGGTGGCTCGAGCACGGACCCTTGCGACGGCGTCCGGACGAGGCCGGGCGCAAGGCGGAGCTGCGGCCGGCGACCCGGCACCGGCGCATGCCCGGCGGTGGGAGAGTTGGGCGGCAGCAAGCGGTGCGGCGAGGGGAGGCGCACGGGCGAGAGGGTGGGGCTCTTGCTAGCCGCTCTCCCGTTCCCGTAGGTTTCTTGCGGCCACGGTGGCGTTTCTCAGATCGAGCACCGCTCATCCTTCTCCTCTTCGCTGCTTCTCCACAACGCTAGCCCCTCCACCTCTCCTTCCTCCCCTTCATTGTCTGGTGGCCATGGGATGCGCCTGGATCCAGATCGGGCGTAGGTTAGGTGAGGCTGATGGTTGGGTGAAGGAGTAGGGGAGGCGGGCGACGAGGACAGGAAGAAGCCGACCGTCGTGGTGCAGTGGGGCTGCCGGGAAGGAAGAGGTCGGCTGCGTCCCCGGCGGTGTCGGTGGAGCTGCTTCCCAACGAGATTCGGCCATGGAGAGGACCGTGGTGGCAGCGCAGCCTCGCCCCCTCTGGCGCAAGAGATCAGCACACCATCGAACTGAGGTGAGCCGCCACTAGCCCCGACCCTTCTCTTCCCGCGTCCCTTTCTATGTTGTGTGCACTACTGTCCTACAAAACATTCATGCATACACACGGGGTTCAGATTTCAGTGTAAACTGAAACATGAGATTAATCATTGTGTTGTGCCATGTTTCAAACTAGAAACAGGGAAAAGTGGAGAAATGAATGGATAGCTGATATACATACCTTCAGGAACATTTATTTTTGTTTGCTGACTGCACAATCTGAACTATATATCTGACAAATATATTTGACTCTTGCTCTTGACAGATTAGGCTTCTGTGGTGTTGCTTTGTATACAGATGACATGCTCGCCTCTTGGTTTAATTTAGGAGTGTATTTAGAAGCTAAAACTGAATAATAATATCAGTTTAGAGATGCAGTTGACCATTTTTCACAAAGTCGATGTGTTGTCGCAGCAGTAGCACACGTGCAGTTCTTTCTGGCCATTTGACTGTAACAAATTGCTTACAAGACCACTTGTACATTGAGAAAAGCCTTTGTACATCGTTTCTTAGTTACATATGAGTGTTAGTTTTGAAAAAAAATGCTGAAACACATCTCTGAATTGGGAAACGACAGTGTGCACCTTTACTGAAACATAAAACTAATTTGCTGATGCTCTGTTTGTAAATGTCTTGTTGTACGCCTGCCAAAATAAGAAAAAAGGTAGGAGTCAAAATATTGTAGGACAAGGAATAGGCATGTACAGAAAGTTGTATCAAATAAATTATAAATAGTTGCACTACAGTCTGCAATTCAGTTTAGCACTGAACCAATATTTGAGAGAAGTACCTATACTCATTTTCACTGAACGAGGTGAAAATTTATTAAAAAATATTTCAGAGAAGCACTACAGTCTACAATTCAATTTACAGTCCTGCACGAGGTGGCGGGTAGCGAGTTGGCCCTTGGAGGTATAGATTAGCCATGGACAAAGGGTGACTAGGGGAGGATGAAAGGAGAGAACCCTTAAAAAGTTCAAATGATGAGTCGATGCCGGAGTAAGCGGAAGGGGCAAGGAGAAAGAGGCAATGATCTCTGATTGATATAATTTCTCTGATTTTGAGGCAAGCTATATTAATCAAGAGACTCTCCCAAATCAATGGGAGATTTGATTTTTTTTAAATAAAGAGGAAGAAATGGTAGACTCAGCCGGGTGAATCTCCTCCTTCCTTCCCATAGCTGAAAATTCCTATCCGATACGATCACACCGCAATGACCTTTTTCTTTTCCACTTCCCAACGACATATGGGGAGAGGTTTATGAAAGCCTACTGAAACTGATTATTTGGTTACACTCGCCACTTCCTTTGGTTAGAAGTTGTTGTCTGAAGTGTTCAAAAAAAAAAAGAAGTTGTTGTCTGAACGTACTGAACATTGTGTTATGCAGTGTTGGTCTATACTTTAATGCACCTGTGTTCACGCATGGCCAGCTTTATGTAGCAGTGTCGCGTGTGACCTCAAAAAAGGCTTTGAAAATCCTGATTGAAAATGAAGATGGTACTACTGATTCTCAGACCAGGAACATTGTGTTTCCTGAGCTCTTCCAATCCATTTCTTAGAATCCATGCTGGTGGTATCTTTTACAATATGTGCATTATTCTATTTACCGTGTTCACTATGGCTGGCCAGTCTGTTCTAGCTGTTTCATGTGGTCGTCCGATATGTGTGGTGCCAACTGCCATTTCTTTGCTAGCTGATGTCAATAGTCTTTTGGTTCATACAGCTTAGTGCCTCATATATGAATGCTCTTTCTGGGTTCTTCAATTTCTCTTCCCCCTATCTTTTGCTGACTACACTGATTATATGCCTGTTCTACACCGATGCTCTTTTTTTATGCTGGTCCTATGTCATGGGTGTTAATATCTACTACCTATTTACTGCTTGTTGTGCAAAATCTTTTGGTTATTGTAAACCCTGCTGTATAAAGTTTGGTTTTAGTCTGTTGCATTTTGTTGGTTCCTATCTTGCCAATGTCTACAACAATATGCTTGGCCTTTTTTGCTTCACATTTTTTGGGTATGCCACTTCTCTAATGAGTGGGTGCATCTCTTCTTTGTTTTATCATTCTATATTTTTTTCCTAACCTTTTTGGTATTCTGCTTTCTCCTTGCAGATGGCAAGCACCATTTTGTTGGTTCCTGTCTTGCCAATGTCTACAGCAATGTGTGCGTCCTCTGTCTCATCTGTGGCATTACCGTGGGGCAACTCATAATGGGCCTATCAAGCATACTGACCTTGTGATGATAGATAAAAAGGTTGATTTCAGTGCCATTCAGATAAATATATCTTTAGCCCTGTGAATTGAAAAATGAGTGCTTTTTGGTTGTTTCTGTTGTTGGTCCAGAAGATTCTTGGTGCTTTTAGTGCAGTAGTCTACTATGCTCCTTGGCACTTCTTGGTGTGTTAACTAAATGGTTTAGTCCCGCGCTTCATAGAAGCAGTTTTAACTAAATGTAATGAACTAATTAAGTGCCTTCTTTTATTGTTGGCTAATCCTTTGGTTTTATCGCATGCTACATTCTACTCCCTCCGTTCCTAAATGTAAGTCTTTCTAGACATTTCAAATGGACTACAACATACGGATATATATGACGATACACTACCACTCTAATAAGTCCAGGCACTATAAACCCTATGTCAGCTATGTATGAATTTGGAATCTATATTGCAGAAGTATTTGTGACTGCTGTATATAATGCTATCTCAGAATGCTATTTCAGCTTCCCAATGAACGATGTATGCCTTCACCTTCAGGCACAAGGCAAAGCATGTCCGCCTATGAGGACATCATCATAAACCTTCAGTGTCACCTATATGCCTTGTGTACCAGACTTATGTTTATAATGCTCTTATGCTATCTCCACATTGGTTTATCTTTGCTTATGGATTACTAACATCACTTTCTTACTCACTACTAACATTGCTTCTAACTAGCTTTTTGCGCCATTGGCGCAACCGGGTCACCTAGTACATATAAACCCTGCTATGCTACCCGCGAGCGCCATCGCCGTTTCAAGCTCATCCGGGTCGCACGATGTGCATTGCTGTCCCCTGACAATGTACCATCCGTCGGCCTGGCTAAAATCTGAACGCTTGTTTTTCTGTACGCTGGTTGCTCGGGCTACAGCGGCTGACGGCTGGGCCAGCCTTGCGCGGGGGCCCGTCTTGCAGTGACGTTGTGTCTGCGTGCCTGTGTCCGGCTGGAAAAAGGCCCAGCGCCGATCGTGAGGTGCCCAGCGGCGCTCATGGGTTGGCAGGCATCGATCGATGGACCGCAGCAGCGAGCGAGAGAAAAAGGGTCCATGTCGAGCGGGCAGCGAGAAAATATCTCCTCTCTCTCCCTCCTCCTCTTCTCAATGCCGCCGCCGCCTTCTCCTCTTCCCCGTCCCTCACGGCCGCCTCTCCCCCTCCGCCTTCAGCACCTCCTCCTCCCCTTCCTCTCCTCCTTCCCTGCCTCTGGTTCCAGACCACGTGAAGCGGATCTCCTTCCATGACGGCACCCCAAGCAGAATCTCCCTCTCCACGGCGGGGAGCGGTATGGCCATTGCAGCCGCCGCCGGGAGCGGCCGCCTCCTCTCCTCTTCACTTACAGCGGCCGGCGCGGTGTAGGGAGCGCCAAGCGCCGCCAAGCACGGCCAACGGCGGCGGCCAGGACGTTCGATTTCGACGTCCGAGTCAAGGTAAGAAGCCCTGTGGCGTTTCTCCTCTAACCTCAAGATCCCATCTTGCTCGTGCGCCTCCTCCTGCATCGATCTACTCCGCTAGGTTATTCTCACCCCTCACGCCCTCATGGCCCTGACAGGAGTGGCTGCGCAAGAACGACGACGTTACATGGGATCGAACCAGAGGGATGGCCCGATGTGATCCACCCTGTGCAGAGGGTAATTTCTGCGTGTGATTTGGGTAAGGATCTGGGTGCTCTTCCACCAGATCGATTTTGTGCCTCCATTGCTTGCATTATCTACTTATTTGTTCATGCTTGCCTATTCTTTTTTTTGTTTCGTTTATAGGATCACAGGTGCTGCTTTGCTGCTTCGTCTTCTGCTGTGCGTTTGCTCACTATGTTTGTTCCTAGGTGAGCCTCTCTTTTTCCATGCTCTTTACCTGCTCGATAAAATGCTTCTGTGGCTGCAAGCTATTTTCTGCCTTGGGTTAGATTCCTTTTGGTTTCTTGACAAACATGTGAATTTCTCATGAGTGAAAAAAATGGAGGTGAAGAGGAGAGGAGGAATTGCTTCATATGTTTAGGCAGCACGAGATTTCTAAAGTTAGTTTACAACTTGTTAGCCAATTTTGGTTGTCTTGCAAAGTAAAAAAAAATCAAGTAAATAGTTTGCTTATTCGCTAAGTAAATCGGTGTTCTGTTCATCGGGTCCACCTAATCACTTTCTCGTGCATCCAGGTTGGCGCCGCTGTTGTCATCGGGCAGAATGGCCGACTGGCCATGGGCAGTTTCGGAGCCCTCTGCGAGCAGGTAGCTGAATTTTCTGACCAAGGAGCTTTCTAAACCTGTAAAAAATCATTCTCACAGTTGCTGACCAGTAAATATGTGGAACTATTTCAGGTGAAGGAGCTTAATTTCCAGGGGTATGAGGTGATTCTGGTCACCTCCGCCGCCTCTGGCGTCGGGAGGCAGAGGCTCAAGTACCGAAAGCTCATCAACAGCAGGTTGCAGAGAATTTTTTCTCACAACACTTTACTGACGGTCATTGCCTCTGGTTATTGTCACTGCTTGTGGCTGATAATTCTCCTTGCTTGCACTTTCGCCGATCGGCAGAACCCACAGTTGGACCTGGATGGGAAGGCCTGCGCTGCCGTTGGCCAGAGTGGCCTCATGGCTATCTACGATACACTGTTTAGCCAAGTGGGTTTGCTAACTGCTGTTCTTTCTTTTGTTGTTGTTGTTGAGGTTAACGGTGTCTGACATAAAACTTACCTTACCGCAGCTCGATGTGACATCGTCTCAGCTTCTTGTTACGGATCGTGATTTCCGGGATCCAAGTTTTGGGCACCAGCTTCGTGAGACTGTTGTCTCCCTGTTAGATCTTAAGGTGATACCGGTGTTTAACGAGAATGATGCTATCAGTACGAGAAGAGTGCCATACGAGGTGTGCTTTCTCTCAAGAACAATTGCCATGCACACCCAAGCTATTTTGCTATCTGTCTGTCTTGCTGATGCAGCAGCTGGTTAGTCTTTCATTATGCTGTAACTGCTGTACTGGGTTCCGCTGCTTACCGCGCTCTTCGTTTCCTTCTTACTGCAGATCGATCAATCCCGTCGTCGTCTGCGAGTCGCTGCTCTAGGAGGTACCTTCTTGCTTGCTCACCTTCTGTTCGACGAAATGCATGTAAGCTGATGTACCCTTGTTTCTTGTTTTTTCGCATTGGCAGGTTCTTTGTTCGTTCGCTTCGCCTCACCCTCTTTGGCTGGACAGGTTCGGCTCCCCTATCTTTCTTGCTTGTTTACTTTGGTTGTCGTGCTAGCCTCCGTTTACCCCCCTGCTATAGCGTGTGCGTTTTCTTGCTCGCGAATATCCTTCTCTCTGTACTGGATTTGATTCTTTACATTTCGGGTTTGCATATGCTGACGACTGCCTTCTCTATTTGCACTCAATCGGCGTATGTACGTGTGCTCGTAGAAGTGGGACCAACAGCTTCGTTAGGGGAAGTCGAGTTTAACTCACACATTCCTAAACTGAACTGAAGCGATCCATTTGAGTTCTTCCATTTCTGACCGAAACAAAATAGCATATGGCTTCTGTTGCTTTTGTTTTCTTGCTATTTTCTATGCCTCACTTCCTTTAGCCGTTCCTCATTTGCCTTTTTGTCTGGGAGGAAAGCAATGATTCATTTCTGCTTTCATGCAATAGCTACTAAACTCTGCCATACGATTTTGTTTTCCAGTAATGTGAGATGAGGTTCTAGGTTGATGATCAGTAGGTTACGCTTCTGCATTATGTGCAGAACCAACCGACTCCATTGTTCAATCGTCTTTAATTGCCGCTGTCACTGAGCACCATGACATTGCTGCTGTGATGATCAGTAACATGCTTTGTTGGCTAGTTGGTGGTAACTGAATTTTGTGCTGCTTTTGGCAAACTGAGATTTTGAAAGGAACGATACATTTCTGCTATTGATTTTTCATGTGATTCGCCAGTTACTAGGCGGCCATCCTAATCTGAAAAGTGAGTGTGTTTTGTAGTAATGTAAATGTAAATTTTCAGATTCATGATCTGCTGACAGTAGGTAGGTGCAGAACCGAGTATATTGTTCATTGACTTGGCATGGAAAGACTAAGATCAACCTAATTGGTTTCCTGGCTATGTGGTGTGCTTGTTCTGGTAGTAGTTAGCGTTGCTTATATTCACAGTAGTACGTAGCAGTTTGGTGTGCTTCTAAAATATCTATACGTGTGTGACAATTAGACTTATCCATTTCTTGTCGGAAGTCGTTTTTTTTGCTGTGATGTAATTGTTACTAATCTCTGCCATATGGTTGTGATCTACCGAATAAGTTGCCGATGCTTTCTTGCTTTGTTGGTGGTGACCGGTGACTGAATTTAGCTGTTTTTGACAACTGAGATTTTGAAAAGCAGTGATACATTCCTGCAACTATGTTTACTGATTTTCTGCTGCCATTTAATAGTTACTAGATTTATTTGGGGGTCAAACTGATGGTTAGTAGATGGTTCTCCAAATCTCTGCAAAATGATCGCTGCTGTAGTAACGTAAATGTAAATTTTGCAGATACATGATCTCCTAACAGTAGGTTGGTGCAAAACCGAGTAGTGTATTGTTCATTCACGTGGTATGGAAGAATAAGAGCAACCCAATCTCCTAACAGTAGGTTTATTCAGTGGAGGTGCTTGGTTCGTTCTTTTGTCAGGCACATGCAGTAGAAAACTACTGGAAAAGAGTTGTGAAGAAGATTTACACACCTGGCATGTTCTTGTCGAGGGACCTGCCATAAAAAAAACCATATAGAAGTGAGCCAAAGAGCCCTGATATTTTATATACTCGAATAAATATCGAGTTTTCAGGAAAAATTATATACTCGAATAAACATCGAGTTTTCAGGCTTTTTACTGAGCCTCTTAAGCCTAAGGACACTGCCCTGCCTGACTCCACTACCAAAATGGCTCCCCAGGCTGAAGAGGATGCTTCTGCTGGAAATGTTACTCAAGCTGCACCCATAGCAAATATTCGTGCCTATGTTAGATATGCAAATACCTTTCTGCTTCTGCACACACAATGCTTTATTCGCAATAGTATTTAATGCTGGCAAACTAAACAGGTTGGTCAGGAAACTGGGGCTGCATCTGCTGAAGATTCAAAGAACGCTCCTGCTGACCCGGCTAAAACCAAGAGGTAAAAACTCATAACCTGTTACATTCAATCGGTTCATTATAGGATGTGGCATGACAACCCTCGCTCTTCCTTTGCTGTGTTTTCTTGGGCAGGACATACTTCTCTATAGATATAAAAAATGCTTTCTTCTTCTCTGATGCACGTGATACCATTTGGTCATACTTTCTTTTCCATCGCTGTTGTATTCAAATGATCAAATAGCCAGTCAAACAGTGCATGCGCAGGCAATTTTCCCTGTTCCAAACAGGATAGCTTGGTTCCTAAACGCAAACTAATTGACCATATAACTCAATTAGCTATGTGTTAAGATTTGGTCGCCCTTCTGCTTTTTTATGTCGTCATCTATTTGCTACGCCTAATCTTCATGTCCTTGTTCTTTTAATTACATTCTATAGTTGTGGGTCGTTTTTGGTATGAACAAAATTACTAAAATACCTCTTCTTTTTACCAATGAACGAAACTCAGGACATACGCTGCTGCAAGGGGGCTGGCGCTCCAAAGAAAGCAAAGCAGTAGTTCTTCCATCGGTTGGACTAGATATGTACATACGGTATGACTAGCGATTCTTGGGTTCCATGCTTGATACAACCGTGCTAGATAACGTGTCATCATATAACAATTGTGGTTTCTCTTTTCCTCAGGGCATCTTCTGCGATCTGCTTGCTTATCAAGCTAGGTTCACCGCTAGATGGGTGTGTTGCTGAAGAACGCTTCTCAACTCTGCTGCGCCATAGCAACGGTCTGGCCATCGGGTCAGGAGATCGTCAACTCAGCACACTTTTGGGCAGGCACATGATGTATTTTGTGCAGCTTTCTAAGGCAAGGCTTTGACACCTGCGGACCCATGTCAGGCCACTGCCATAGCAATTCCTCTATTTAGGCGCTCGACCAAACCAACTACTATGCGTTGTAAATATCGCTGTTGGCCCTTTCTGCCTTACCTCCTCTCTTATGACAATTTCTACTCACTGTAAATACCGCTGGTCCATACTGCTTAATCTGGATCTTATCGTTGTAACTATGTTCTGTATGCCTGCTTAAAGTTTATATTTACTGCTGGGATTGGTGATCTAGAAACTGTTCTCCTTTACTGGTTTATCTCACAAGGCAAACATGATGTTTTACCAGTTAATTCACTGCTCCAGTTGATCATTCAAGGTTCCTTTTGCCCTTCTTTGAATCTTGATAGGAGCTTCAGGAATACAAAGCTAAGAATTCCCAGCTAACTTTAATATTCAGCACATAGAATATCATCCTTTCTTTATTTTTCTTCTAACCTTGGTTGGCTGCCTGTCACAGACCACATGCGTGAATTCCACACAATGCTCTTTTCAACTTTTATATCATTCATTTTCCCTATTTTGATTCTTAGGCATCCAGATGCTTCCCACAGGTCTTGCCCAAGTCTTAAAAATACCTAGTTTGTACTCTGGATTTATCCAGGATCAAAATAAATATGCTGCTCATTTTTAAGGCCTAAAAAATAAATAAAAAAGGAAAAATAATATACAAAACAAGTTGCATTGTTTTTAATAAGACCTGCATTGCTCTATAAAACGAGCATGGAATGACAAGGCTCATGTTCACTCCTGCAGATCATTCCCCAATGCTTTATATAAACATAATGATTTTTTAATTCCCTGTTCTTTTTAGGTGTTTTTTTTCGCCTAAAGGTGTAAGTGCATCCGTTTTCCCTTTGGGCCAACGGCCTTTTTCACGAACGATATCTGCCGCGGCCCCCCTCTTCTAGCCTGCCGCATCCGCCCAACCTTATCCTGTGTGCTTCCCACGGTGGTGGTGGATAAATACATCTGTGTGTGTGTGTGTGTGTGTGTGTGTGTGTGTGTGTGTGTGTGTGTGTTTCCACCTTCACTGACTGTGGTTTGATTTGTTGCATCTTAGATCCGTTCTGGTCCTCAGCAAAACCGACAAGGTCCTCCTGCGAGCACAGCCCTAATTACCAAGGTATATTCTCCTGTTTCAGATCCAGTTATAATCCTGCTTTAGAATGCACTTTGCATATTGATGCATTCTTATGGTTTTTATATCTACATAAAATTAGTTGGAGGGATAGTTTAATAGCTTTGATTTTCTGTCCTGCTACATGCTTCTAAATGTTGCATATGCATAAGATTAGTATGATGGATAGTTCAATAGCTTTTATTTATTTTGAAATAATCAGTTCAATCTTTGGCCAGTCGCTCCATTTCTCTGTATTCATGACTGCTGTTATCTTCCTAAACTAATTCAATCCGTTAGCTCTCCCAACGTCCTCATGATATTATAGTTTCGTTTCGTCATGGGTTTGCTAGAGGGTTCTTTAGTTGTTAGTGCATATATGCAATCTAAAGCTCAGTGCTCGTTGTTCTTAATGCATGCTGTGTTTATACCTTCTGCCAGCCCTCTGGGTTTATCTTGTGGATCTATTCTCATGGAGTTGGTTGAGCTGTCCGGCACATCGCTGGCTGAAGCAATGTTCGAGAAACTCGGGCTCCCTAAACCAGTGTACTATGTGCATCATCTTGAGCAAGGTCGATATAGAACAGAGATTGAATTTCACCGTACAAAAGAACCCTTCCGTGCTTCAGCACGCCGGACTAAGCTATCAAGCCGTATATGTGAGGATGGGGAAACATCAATGAATCATGCAGCCGATAAGGCCATCGAACATGCAGACCACAGAGAGGAAGGTGCTTGTTGACTATAACTATTATCAACTAGAGCAACAAAAAATGGCACATACAAGGTTGTCAGTCAGGCTGCTAGAAAAATCAGACGAAATCAACCAATGCAGCAAAACCATCAAAAAGATAACTAAAGAAGCATGCAACTTTGTGGAAGAAGTGCGTGCTGCATCAAACAAAATCCATGGCCTTGCTGGCGTTGCATTGGACCCTGCTGCCTCAATGTCTGTTTCTAATCTGAAGCAGGCTATCATGGAGATTCACGATGCAGTGGTCGCACTTCAAAACACTACAACCACAACATCTCAATTCCTAGAGGAAAAAGGCATGTATTTAGATGATGAAGTGCCTGATCCATCCTACAGTGGGCATTCTGATGAAGATTCAGCTGACGATTGTCATCAAGACATGGACGACGACTACGGTCACTATGTCCGATCCCCATGAGCATCATATTCAGCCTGCTGAGCTGTCTGATTGCCATGTGAAGCTGTATATGTATAGCTTCACCATTACGCTTGGTTCTGTGGCTGTTGTGTTTAGTCTCCTATGTTGGCTGAATAAGATGTGAAGCTCTCTGTTTATAGCTTCGCCTTAGAAATCTTTTTCCTTTTTGAACTGCGCTCTGGTCATGTATAAGTATGAAATCCATGTTGATGTGTTAAGACAATGTTATTTATCTATGTTGCATCTTTGCTTTTGCCCACTGTGGTTCTTCCTTTCAGTACCTTCGCTATGAACATACATTCATTTACTTTACTCTTCCGAGACTAAATCAGTGAACATTAGCTAGCGTAATATATAGATAACTATTTGGTCTTCTTGCTCAGTTCTGCTTGCTTATCAGCAGATCAAAAACAAACCTGTTCGCTCATCGGTTCATTCCAATCTGTCCCTAAATATATGTATGTTCACTCTTTCAATACTTGCCTTGCTCTCGCCCTTTGCGCCATCGGCGCAACGGGTCATCTAGTGAGTAAAAACAACCAACAGTTACCTCAATTGCATCATAGCATGTCAAGTATGAGGGAAAAAACAACAATCAATCACCTCAATTTCATCATTCTCCATCAGCACGGGGGGAACCTCTGGGGTCTTTGGAGGCAGCGGAGTGTTGAGAGTAGCCGATGCCAGGCGGCAGAGCCCATCCGGCTCGTGGGACAGGGCATGCGCAAATCTCCATGGGGCTCGCCGTGCACGAGCTGAGACCTCCACCCCTGTAATCTTCATGCCCATGTCGAACAAGTCCTGGGGAGAGAATTGAGTTCAGTCTTAGGCCCAGGCCCGAAAGATGAAAGCCATCAATGCATATTTTTTTTAGACAAACAGGGAGGCTCTCCCCGGTTCGGTTCCATATATATGAAACCCAACATACAAGGTCCAGGCAAAGCTAGTACAGTAGCAGAAACTGATTATAACTAATCTCTTCTCTATCTCTATCTCTACAATATCTCTATATACTATTTAAAATACTACTTAAAAAAGAGTAGCGTTCCTTTTCCTGCCAGCAGAACGCTTCGTCAACCAGTTCTCCCCCCTCTCACCACGTCCCTTCAACTATTTTTTTTCGGCCAACCGGTTTTTTAGTCCCACCACACCCTTTTTTCGCACCTTCCCCGTACGCTCATCAATCACCTTAATTTATTTATCTTCTGCACCAATTTCACCCTAATTTACTTACCAAACATTTATTTACACGATCATGGGCAGGATTTGATAAACATTTATTTACACAATCACGGGCAGGATTTGATAAACATTTATTTACACAATCATATTAATATGTGCAGGTAAATCACAAGCTAACATACTAGAATATTTATATTCCGTTGCAACGCACGGGCATTGTCCTAGTATCTCTACTATTTAAAAAAAGAGTAGCGTTCCTTTTCCTGCCGGTAGAATGCTTCGTCAACCGGTTCTCTCCCCTCCCATCACGTCCCTTCACTGATTTTTTTCGTCCAACCCTTTTTTTGTCCCACCATGCCCTTTGTCCGCACCTTCCCCGTATGCTAATCCATCCCTTAATTTACTTACGTTCTAAACCAATTCCATCTTAATTTACTTACCAAACTTCTCATCAAACTATAAGGTAAATTACGGGTAGGATTTGATAAGCATTTATTTACACAATCACATTAATATGGGCATGTAAATCACCGGCATTTATTTTCAGAATATTTGTATCCCGTTGCAACGCACGGGCAATGTCCTTTTCCTGCTAGGCGCAGTGATTCGTCCAACCTTCCATCCTTTTCCTGAGCATTATTCCTTGAAAACTGCCTTAATCGTCCCACCTTTTATTGACTTACCAAATAAACTTATGTTTTCTTTGGTGAGCCAATAAATGATTAGAAAATAAAATCCTAAAATATATTTAGGTAGGTAAATCACCGGTAGGATTTGATGAACATTTATTTATACAATGACATTAATGTGGGGAGGTAAATCACGGACTAAGGTACTAGAATATTTATACCCCGTTGCAATGGACTTGCAATTATCTAGCCTCTACTAGTACTTAAAAAGGACCTAAGGTTTCATCTTTCATTCAGTTTTCTCCCCACCATCCCTTCATCCAACATCCCATCCTCCACCGATTTTTCCCAGTTTTCCATCCTCTTCCAGCTTTCAACAAACCAATCTTTGGTAACCAAATAAACCAGATTAATCTATGGTATATAGCAATAATTCATGGTCCATAATAAATTGTTTCTTATGTAAAACCTGATACCGGTCAGACATCTTTGGTAACTTAATAAATAGAAATAAATTCTTGGTTCGCAGACAAATAAATATCAATCAATCTCTTATCTTTGGTAACCCAATAAAGCAGATCAATCACGGGCACAATGACAGAAAATTTACATTTTATAAAACCAAAACATAATTTTATTTTGTCTATTTTTTTGCATCAAGATTTGTCATGTATGGTTGTCTTATTGTATTAGAAAAATACTTGGGCCCCGTGGCAACGCACGGTCACATACCTTGTGAAAGTTAAAAAAACCCAAGGGATGACTAGTATAGAGAAAAGAAAAAGGTAACTACTAATGCCTACAACTAGTCTATAGTAAGCACCACGTCGTTGTTGTCACCGGCTCCGGCAGCTGACGCCGGGTCGGACACAGATTCAGCCTTAGTAAGTCACGGCCTAACTTACCCTCCATCCTGATCTTCTCTTTTCCACCCAATGGCTCCAGAGCTCCAACGTGCTGGTATATATATATATATATATATATATATATATATATATATATTGATTTGCACTAATTGCTATGTATGAATTTTTCAACCATCCATACATAGCAATTAGTGCAAATCACTAATATATATATATATATATATATATATATATATATATATATATATATATATATAAGTTCTGTATGAATTTTATATAAGTTCTGTATGAATTTTATATATATATATATATATAAGTTCTGTATGAATTTTTCAACCATCCATACATAGCAATTAGTGCAAATCAACATTAAAAATTTGCATCCACACGATGCTTGGTGCTTTCTAACAGCCACAAGTGCAGTAGCCGATCTAATGCTTATGATATAGAAGTGCACTTTCTCACAGTTCGCCTCCATTCAGACATTCAGGAAAGTGCACTTTCCATCAGTGAAGCTTGCTCAAACTTGAGTGCAAATTCCTCAACAACAATACCAATAAGCAAAGGCCCTCCTGAAAAAGAAGTACAGAACAATAGCTGTAGAACAGAAACAACTCATAAATTCACAATGCTGGCAAGAATCTTTTGTTAACTGACCAAATGCATTAATCCCATCGCCCTAGAAAACATAAGGGCAAACATTAGGGATAGCATTACTGCACTAGCTAGCATACTCCTAGTTTCCTAGATAGTGTCCAAATTCCAAAAGCATATATATTTTTGCATTGTCTTATATCCAGGCGTGCGGGCGTTAAACGCTCACTCCGCACGCCTGCCCGCACGCCCCTCAGAAGCGCCCATACGCCTGTCCGCCCGCTCTCTTTCACCTCCATCTCCCTCCCTCCCCCCCTCTCTCTCTCTCTCTCTCTCTCTCTCTCTCTCTCTCTGATCCCACGCCCACGCTCCCTCCTCCCCACCGTTAGGGTTCTGGCGGCAGCAGCGGGTTCAGCTCTGACAAGGTATGTCCTCCTCCTCCTCCTCCGCGCCCGCGCGACCCCCTTCTTCCCCAACTCCTGCGGGCTTAGAAGAGACGGGGTTTGGGGGGAGGGAGGAAGGTCGGCCAGGCGGTGGGGATGACTGGAGGGCAGTTAGGGGCCCTGGCAGCGGTGGAGGCGGCCGGGGCAGGTCGGGGCAGGAAGCTCTATGTCCATGGCGGAGCTCCGGCGAAAACCTTGCTTGCCACCGCGGGGCAGTGGGCGGTGGCGGGGGCGAGGGCCGCCGAAGAGGGAGAAGGCGCCGGCGAGGAGGAAGAAGGTGAAGGGGCCGGCGCGAGGAAGGAGATGGTCGTGTGGCACGCCTAACGCACGTACGGCCGTGCATTAGCCACGTCCATATATTTTCTTCATGCTCAGCTGCAATACCATTCACTGCCCTCAAGGGTTCTTGATCTGGGAGGAGGCCAGGGTGGTGAAGGTCACAGAGCCGATGGAGAACAATAGCGGAGGCACTCCTTTGTGGCGACCCGTGCCTCCTTTCTTTGGCATCCCATTGGTAGGTTACCTCAATCTCCTCCACTCCTGCAGTCCGGTGCTCCAACACCACCAGCGCGGCACTGGAACCCCAGCGGTAGCTGAGGGAGTCCTAGACTAAGGGGTCCTCAGGAGTCCGGCCTAGGTGGAGTGGGCCGGACTGTGAAGGAAATATGCCCTAGAGGCAATAATAAAGTTGTTATTTTATATTTCCTTATTCATGATAAAGGTTTATTAATCATGCTAGAATTGTATTGATCGGAATCCTAAATACATGTGTGAATACATAAACAAATATCGTGTCCCTAGTGAGCCTCTACTTGACTAGCTCGTTGATCAAAGATGGTTATGGTTTCCTAACCATGGACATGAGTTGTCATTTGATAACGGGATCACATCATTAGAAGAATGATAGGATGGACAAGACCCATCCGTTAGCTTAGCACAATGATTGTTCAGTTTTATTGCTATTGCTTTCTTCATGTCAAATACATATTCCTTCGACTATGAGATTATGCAACTCCCGGATACCGGAAGAATGTCTTGTGTGCTATCAAACGTCACAATGTAACTGGATGATTATAAAGATGCTCTACAGGTATCTTCGAAGGTGTTTGTTGAGTTGGGATAGATCGAGATTAGGATTTGTCACTCCGAGTATCGGAGAGGTATCTCTGGGCCCTCTCGGTAATACACATCATAAGTTTGCAAGCAAACGACTAAGGAGTTAGTCACGAGGTGATGTATTACGGAATGAGTAAAGAGACTTGCCGGTGACGAGATTGAACTAGGTATGAAGATACCGACGATCGAATCTCGGGCAAGTAACATACCGATGGACAAAGGGAATTACGTATGTTGTCATAACGGTTCGACCGATAAAGATCTTCGTAGAATATGTAGGAGCCAATATGGGCATCCAGGTTCCGCTATTGGTTATTGACCGGAGAGGTGTCTCGGTCATGTCTACATAGTTCTCGAACCCGTAGGGTCCACACGCTTTCGTTGACGATATAGTATTATATGAGTTATGTGATTTGATGACCGAATATTGTTTGGAGTCCCGGATGAGATCACAGACATGACGAGGAGTCTCGAAATGGTCGAGAGGTAAATATTGATATATAGGACGATGATATTCGGACACCGGAAGTGTTTCGGGGGGTACCGGGTACTTATCGGGTCACCGGAAGGGGTTCCGGGCACCCCCGGCAAAAGATATGGGTCTTATGGGCCAAGAGGGGAAACACACCATACACAAGGGGCTGGTGCGCCCCCCATATGGGCCGGCCTAGGAGGAGAAGAAAAGAGGGGAAGGGAAAGGAAAGAGTGGAATAGGATTCCCCCTTCCTTCCCTCTCCCCCTCTTTCCTTCCCCCGGTCATATTTTCGTATTGCTTAGGCGAAGCCCTGCGGAGATCACTTCACCATCACCGTCACCACGCCGTCGTGCTGACGGAACTCATCTACTACCTCGACGTCTTGCTGGATCAAGAAGGCGAGGGACGTCACCGAGCTGAACGTGTGCAAAACGCGGAGGTGCCGTGCGTTCGGTACTTGATCGGTTGAAGCACGAAGAAGTTCGACTACATAAACCGCGTTGTGAAACGCTTCCGCTTATGGTATACGAGGGTACATAGACACACTCTCCCCCTCGTTGCTATGCATCTCCATGGATAGATCATTGCGTGTGCGTAGAAATTTTTTGTTTTCCATGCAACGTTACCCAACAGTGGCATCATGAGCCAGGTCTATGCATAGATGATATGCACGAGTAGAACATAAAGAGTTGTGGGCGGTGATAGTCATACTGCTTACCACCAACGTCTTCTTTTGATTCGGCGGTATTGTGGGATGAAGCGGCCCGGACCAACCTTACATGTCCACGCACATGAGACCGATTCCACCGACTGACATGCAACTAGTTTTGCATAAAGGTGGCTGGCGGGTGTCTGTTTCTCCTACTTTAGTTGAATCAAATTTGACTGCGGCCGGTCTTTGAAGAAGGTTAAAACAGCAAACTTGACGAAACACTGTTATGGTTTTTGCCGTAGGTAAGAACGGTTCTTGCTGGAAACCCGTAGCAGCCACGTAAAACTTGCAACAACAAAGTAGAGGACGTCTAACTAGTTTTTGCAGGATATGTTGTGATGTGATATGGTTAAGAGATGTGATATACGTTATTGTATGATATGATTATGTTTTGTAAGATATCAGGCAACCGGCAGGAGCCTTATGGTTGTCTCTTTATTGTATGAAATACAAACGCCATGTAATTGCTTTACTTTATCGCTATGAGTTAGCAATAGTTGTAAAAGCAATAGTTGGCGAGACGACCACGACGCAACGATGGAGATCAAGGTGTCGAGCCGGTAACGATGGAGATCATGACGATGCTTTGGAGATGGAGATCAAAAGCACGAGATGATGATGGCCATATCATGTCACATATTTTGATTGCATGTGATGTTTATCTTTTATGCATCTTATTTTGCTTAATACGGCGGTAGCATTATAAGATGATCCCTTCACTAAATTTCAAGGTAAAAGTGTTCTCCCTAAGTATGCACCGTTGCTACAGTTCCTCGTGTTGGGACACCACGTGATGATCAGGTGTCATAGACTCTACGTTCACATACAACGAGTGCAAGACAGTTTTGCACATGCGAAATACTTGGGTTAAACTTGACGAGCCTAGCATGTACAGACATGGCCTTACAGAGTCTTAACTGCCAATTGATTGCTTGCACGCATGATTCGCTCCAGTTGTAGCAAAATCTAATCACAAACTCGATAAATAGCAGGAATCATACAGTACTTACAACTCATCATGCTCCAGAGTTAGTAGATGTATCACGCTGCCCACTCCTGGTCTTGTTCCGGCCGCCAGCAGCACACGGACACGCAAGTCCTATGGCCGACGACCGAGCTATGCCATACTAGCACTCCTCGCTGCACCAAGCTGCCGGAGCTAGGCTGGGAATTTGATTACGTTTAGGGTTAGGAGCTCTGTTCAGGCCTTTTACTTCGTGGGGCGGATTATACAGGCTGGGCTGGACAATGGAATGGGCCAAAAAATTTAAATAGGGCCGAAAATTTTGGCCGGCTAACATATCTACCGGGCCTGAACGAAACGGACGAATTTCGCTGGAAATTCGTTTTTTTCGGACGAAATCCAAAACTCTGCCTGGGACACTCCATCCGACCAGCTCCTTTTATGGAAGATGGCTTGCCTCACTTCACTAGAAAGAGAAGTTCCTTCCATTCTGCCATTTGGTTGAAGCACGGAGGAAGGGAAGTGGCTTCAATTGTAGACAATGGAATATGACAGGTAGGGAAGCAGAAGGCTAATGGGAGCGATGCACAAAAGGACGGGATGCACAGAGGAGGGGCATTTCCCCTAGGCCCACAAGCAGGAACGATTTTTTTTTTTGAAATGTTGGCAGTAGATCTGCCAAATTCATTGATCAGAAGAGGAATTGCAGAAAACCTCCAGAGGAGGAAAGCACTGCAAAAAGGCAAGTGCAAAAGAATAGAAAGAAAAAGGACCATGCTGGCAGCGCCACACACCCAAGCTCCACCCACACCCAAGCAGGAAAGATGGATCTAGGTGAAGCTGGTTTTTTCTGCTCCTCTCATCTGCCACTCCAGACATCGGGAAGTACAAGGCTTCACATGTCTCCCTCGCCAATTTGGCTGGTGTCATTGAAAAACGGCTTTAGAAGCCAGGTGAGAATCGGTACCGGACAGACCCTTAATGCTAGCCTAGTACTAATGGTATTTTCTTCTTGAAAGGTCCAATATAGCTAGAGGAGGTGAATAGCCTATTAAAAATTCTACAAAACACTAGAGCAAAGAATTAGATTGCAATATGGCGAAAAAGCTTTTTGCTCTAACTCTACACAAGAATAGGCAAAAAGCCACCTACCAATTTCTAGTATCTATGATCTCTAGGCACACACGAGCTTCCTAAGTCACTACCTCTACAATTAGTGAGCTAGCAAATAAACAAGTGACAACTACACTACTTAACTAGCTACACAAGTCTAGATATGAAAGTAATACAAGAGTGGTAGAGAGGTATACCGAACCGTGGCAGGAGATAAATCAATCACAATAATACCAATGAGACACAATGATTTATCCCCGTGGTTCCGTTACTTGCCGGCAACCTACGTTCACGTTGTGGCGAGACACTCACTTTGTGATTCGTGAGCTAATAGGTATCACACACCTAGCTGACACTCGGCGCCGCAAGAATCACACAAGGGAGGCTAGCCAAGCCACGAGCAATCCACTAAAGTTGCCTTTGCGAATCTCCCGCGGGGAAGGCAAAAGAACCCCTCACATGATCACCAATTATGGCCGAAGACAATCACCAACCTCCGCCAACAATCCTCTGTTGCTCCAAGCGGCCTAGGTGGTGGCAACCACCAAGAGTAACAAGAAAACCGCAGCAATCACAAGCCCCAAGTGCCACTAGATGCAATCACTCAAGCAAATGCACTTGGATGCACTCAATCTCACTTTGGATGAGCAATCAAGTAAGGAGATGAGTGGGAGAGGTTTTCCAAGGCTCACAAGTATGCAAAGTATATCAAAGTGCCAAGAGAGCCTTCCTCTAGCCGGCCAAACACACATTTATAGGCATTGCAAACAAGCACTAGCAGTTAGAGGCTGTGAACTGGCCATCGCACCAGTTCATCAGAACCGTCGGACCGGATCCATTGGTCTGACACCCCTCGCTGGCCAACGATGTGGTGCCACACATCCTAGCCGTTTGAAACCGACCATTGCCACGCGGAACGGCTCTCAACCACACCCACGCGTCGACCATCGGACCGGTCCGTCCGATCCATCGGACCAGTGGCACGCGCGGTCCGACCGACTCCAGAGAGGGTCCAGAACGGAGAAAACCGTCGGACTCTGGTCCAACGCCTGCCCGTCGGACTGGTTCCTTGGGTCCGACACTACCACGTGTCAGCACACGCGAGCGCCCCTATTTTCACCTGAGTGAACAGTGTTCCGTATAGTCTGGCACACACGCTACAGAAGCCGTCGGACACAGTCTCGTGCCCCGCGCCCTGTTCACACGCCGCGCCAGCACTGATCGTCGGACTAGTCCGATTGGTGAGCGGCGGACTGGTCCAACACCATCCCAAGCCGCACTCCTTTCTGTTTCTCTAGGGTTAGCCGTCGGACTCTAACGGAACCGGTCCGACGCCTCTCTGATTAGGGTCCGACGCCCCTAATTCAACCCCTTTCACTTCCAATCTCTCAACCCAAGATGAGTATGTCAACTAACAAGTGTACCACACACTTTAGCACAAGAATTGGCATCTCTCAAGATAAACCCAAGGGTCGAGTTAGCACTCACTAGGTCCTAATGCACATGCATGAATGAATTCACCTAGTGGCACTTGATAACTGTAATCACCATGATTTCCCCTCTTCATAGTACGACTATCTATTCTAAATGTGATCACACTCTCTATAGTGTCTTTATTACCAAAAACAAAATGCTCCTAGGTCTTATACCTTTGTCTTGAGCCCATTTTATTTTTTCCCTTCCTTCTTTTCCAAGTTGGAGCACTTGATCACCATCTTTTGGCCATCACCATCTTCTCCATGGTAGCCATCTAGCTCCATCTTGGCATTTGACCTAACCTCTCTTATCTACACACTTAGACATTAGGTTAGTCCAAATAGGTTTCATCAATTAGCCAAAACCAAACTAAGGCTTTCAATGCATGGTCCGATCCTATCCTTTAGCTTGTCCTCTCCCAGCAACTAGCAATAGCATGTGGTAGTAGCAGCAGTAGGCTAGCAACCATTATCCCTTTTCATGTACGATGTAGGACCTGCGTTTGATTTGTTGGAATATATGGGCCTAGACCAATAAGGAATTCTAAAATTTCTAAAAAACCCTCAAAGACCCATTCATATGTGCAAAGAGGGAACGGCATGGGGCACCTGCAAGAATGGTCCACCGACATTCGGCTTGTGGCCTTGCGAGTGTATGACATCATTTTGCAGTTTTAGTTTTTGGTTACTTGGCCTTTAAGTTTGCGAATAGGAGTCTTAAACGGTTTAGATCGAGATCGTGTTGGATAGGCCTATATAAACATCCTATCGGTCAACGCCAAAATGCATCTATTCGAGCTAGGGTTTTTGCCTCTTTCTATTGCTATGCTGCCAACATAGCTTCTCCGTCCCAAATGTCTGCATTCACTGGCGATCGGGAGAGCAGGTCTCCAGAACCCTCATCCGTGCAATCATGTAATGGGAGAGGACAAATAAGTTTTTTGGAAGTTCTCTTCGCACTATTGCTCCCAAACTCCATGATGGGTCGTCTTCCATCCAAGTCAAGTGGTGCTACATATCGTCATGTCCATCGCCAGCTGTCTCGAGCTCTTTCTCCACCACTCATCGATGACTTCATACTAGGAATGGTGTCTCCTTCTGCAAACAAAAAGTACACACATCATGATCCAATCTATTATTGTTGTATGCTTGTTGTTTTGATTATGATGTTGTTCATCTAACTAGTATGTTAGGGCTTTGTATGCTAGTACCTGAGATCATCATGATTTATGCTTTGGTTTTAATCTCAAAATTGTCTAATTTCTCAATAATCCAAAAACCTTACTATAGGCCATTCCTTGAATTAATTATGGCTAGTTTTGCTGATGCGCTTAGGCTAGATAAATTTGTCAGTGTGCATATTCAGATTGGCAAATCAAGGCATGCTCTAGCTCTACCTATAGGCCATGAAAGTATTATGGGTTAGTTCTAGCATGTAATAGGATCTAGATGGCTAGAGGGGTGAATAGCCTATAAAAATTCTACAAAAACACACCATTAGTGCAAGAGTAATTAGTTAAAATATGGCCCTAATAGCAACTACTTTTCACTAGATCTAATTCCACCCAATGCAAGCCCCTACACAAGTCTAGTAGCTTTGATTTCTATTTTAAATCACAACGCCACACAACTTAATAAGAACACTAGCTACACTAGAGAGCTACAAAATAGAGCAACTAAAACTAGTTACTACTATAGCTACAACTAAGCTACTCTAGCTAGCAACATAAGCCACAACACACAAGCAAGTAATAGGAATGTAAAGAGCAATTGTATAGTGTGCAAACCATCGAGGGCAAGACATGGACATAATATTTATCCCCTTAGTATGGTTGCTTGCTGGCAACCTACGTCCATGTTGTGGCGAGTCTCCAAATGATGATTTGTGCACTAACTAGCGTGACAAGCTAGAACCACAACTTTGGTGCCGCAAGAATCAATCAAATGGCGCACTCTAACTAGCCACAAGCATTCCACTAGAGTATCTCTTGCAACTTCACGAGGTGGGATCAATACCTCTCACAAATCACCGGTCAGAGGGGGAGAACAATCACCAACACTCCCTCAACAACCATGTTTGTATTTCTTAATGCATACAGAAATAATCCGCAAGCGCACGGAATTACCGTTGTAGCATTTCACCCTGAAGTATTCAGGGTATCGTATTTTCCACAGGGAATGAAGGTACTTCTTCTAGCTAGTTCATCCAAGGACAACACAAGGGTAGACTTGGCAAGGGTAGAGATGGATTCCTATGGTTTTAGGGTCTATGATTAGATAAACTTCACTTCTACTTGCTCACTTCGGGCACCGGCTTATATTTGGTCTGCCAAGCTCCTCTGGCCTGTAGCTCTACATCGAACCCGAACGTGGGGGATTACAAAGGACGGATAGGGCTGTCACCACCTGCCGCCTACCCCTCAACTATGGGGCACGAGGCAAAGGAAGGTAGCCTCCAGCATAGACACCACGTCTACGCTATCGACTACTAATCTAGTGTCGCGCAGGGTTATCCGTCTTTATCAGGGCCCTCTACTAGAGTATCCATTACAAGAACGGACGACGAACCCGCAAGCAAGTAAAAGTAAAGCTTAGCTAAACAAAGGACTTAATACCATAAGAATCATGAACACTCACTTAGCGAAAAGCTCCGTTGAGGTACAGGTGTTCATTGAGGTACAAGCTCGGGGAGACTACCAACAGGTCCGACGCTTCCCCGTACTCTTCCTCACATCTCGCCCTAACTAGGTCTACTAGCTATCTAGGGCCTAAACCCTTGGAGTGAAGCTCTTAAATATGGAGTTGCTCTTCCTTGGTGTGTTGTTGTTGTTGGAGGAGCTCTACCTCTCTATTTATACATGACTAAGGCCGGTTCGAGCTAGAAAAATGTGGTAACCATCCTAAACCGCCTTAGCATGTTGGCATGCAACCGCCAGAGGAAGGTGGGGCCGAGGGGGCCAAGGGGGGTGCGGCCGCACCCCAGGTGTGCCCGCCCCCTAGCTACCACCTCTTGCCACCGCCTTGCTCTGGTGGGCTTCTGGTTACGCTTGGGCTTGGGTTATGAAGGTGATTGGCCCAGTCTTGATGTTTGGATGGGATGTCTCCTTTATTCCTTTGCACGAATCTGTGAATACACTTTGTCTTGATTGCGCCTTTTGACCTGTTTTCCAGTGGTTTTCATGAATGCCCTCCTGTAAATGGTCAAACACCAAAACTTGTGGAAATGGTTAGTTCAAAGCCTTATTTCTAGTTTTGATGTGTGTATGAGTGGATTTTATGTAAATGTTGCCGGTAAAAAGTGTGTGTTAAGGACCGCCAACGAACTCCCCCACACTTAGCCCTTTGCTCGTCCTAGAGATGGAGGTAAACATGAGCATAACATCCTAAGATATATGGCTTACATAAAAGTTATTCCAACACATTCTTCACACAAGTGAGATATGTGGCGTTAGCTATCATGTTTCCTTGGGTTGTTGAAAAGCGGAACAGCTCTTGATACAAAGTTATCTACCCAATTTCACATCTTAGTAACTTGGAGTTTTGAAAGTTTTTTCCTAAGAAAAGCATAGTTCACTTTATACTCCTCAAGTGGCACTCTTAGATCACTCAATGGTGTATAAATCCTTACCAAGGCATAGCAATGTTTTGCCTTCTTCTACTCCTACTTCTAAAAAGGATTATGTGGATCTCTAGGTAGGGATAAACAAAATAGCATACTTGTATTGCATATGTTATAAAGTCAAATCAAGGATCCAAGGAGAGACGTGCCATACTCCTAGATCAAGACGTGCATGTGTGTGGAAAAAGAATACTCCTTTTGTAGATATGATCTCTCTCTATAACTTATTATTTTGAAACATGGCTATCTTTCTTTATCTCTTTTTTCAATGCATGAGCCTTGGTGTGCTCATCATTTTTTTTCAAAACTTTGGACCTTCATGTGCCCATATTTTTTTTCTTTCCTTGGGACCTTCATGTGTCCCTATATTTTTTTCTTTTCTCATAGACTTTTGCATAGCCCATGTCTCTTTTTCTAAAATTCATAGGTAGAGAGAGATCTTCATTTTTTAGAACATGGAGTAATTGCCTAACAAACATTTTTTTGCCTACTCCTAGTGTAGGAGCGGAGTTTTTGGTGGATCTAAATGGAAGCATGTTTTTGCGTACTCCCTGTGGGAGCAACATGTGTATGTGGAGTGTACGTGATCTTGATCATGGGAGCATGATAAATCTCTTAACAAGGGTCAACAAGACTTGACCAAACTCAACACAATAACAAGCAGCGTATGTAGAAAGTTTGAAACTTGCAAAATGTCATATTTGGCTTTGGTAGGAAATGCTCACCACTTGAGGAGTATGTGACACTGTGGTTTTATAGCATTCTTATCAAAAGAAATTCACCAAGTACTTTGAATAGAAACGGTAGGATTTCTAAGTCAGAGCTATATCACACCTCACAACAACTTAGTCAACATGATTGTCCTATTAGAGTATTTTCCCACAAGCATAAGTGTATGTATATGGAACAAACTTTATGCAAGATTCTATCTCAAAAAATGTTATGATAATGTCACTTTTTCGAATTTTGAGCAAAGTGTGGTTTATGAAATTGCATGGAGGCATGGTTGGTTCATTGAGTTTAATTTTAGTGGTAAGGATTATGTTTTTTTAAACTCAATGTTGTAGGGAGTTGAAGGTAGTGTTGCACAAACCATTGTTGAAGAGGAAGGAGTTTAATGGATTCAGATGTGGTTTGGCTCAACCAGAGGTTCAACCAATCCTTTCTGGTGCTAATTGTCCTGTCCTTCTGCTTGAGGATTGTTCGATATTGTGCAACATGCTGGTGGGAGATCTCGAATGTGTGTTCATTATGCATGAGAGATCTCCCCCACCCTTATTCTTGTACCTGTTTATTGAATAAAGAAACAAAAGTGGAAAAAAACAAGGGCTCTGCCAGCTAAATCACTGGGGAGCCTAAATCTAATTAATATTATTATTCTTATTATATTATTGTTTATTTTATTATTATTAGAAACTTGTTCACCTAACTTCTTATTATTATTATTATTATTATTATTATTATTATTATTATTATTTTTAGTTTGACTCAAGCAAGGCTAAAGTAAAATTTGCAAAATAAACCTAGCCTTGATTCATCTCCATTATAAAATTACTTCCATTGTTTATGAAAATAATAACTCAAGTTCATTAATCAAAATTCAACACCATGTCAAAATTTGATTTAAAGAAGGCCATTTTAACCTAAGCACCATGCTTAATTTAAAAAAGCCCATGGATGTAACTCGCGAGAATACACCCAAACCAGAGCATATGACATAAACAAAGGCAGTATGAACTTGTATGAGCAAAATCATATGGAGACAAAAATGAGTTAAAGGGGTTGGTGAACATTTATTACCTTTGCATACCTAAGTGTACTTACCGGCAGCATATGTGGATAGAAGTTTTGAAGTTGCTGCAACGGTGGCTTGTATATGGTCCATCTCAGTTAGCACCAAGGCTAGGCCGCACACACAACTAGTGTGTATGGACCATGAGCCATAGTGATAGCAAATGTCTAGAAGAGGAGAATCCTCCTTCTCTCTCTTCTTTTTCTCTCCTTTTTTATATATTTATCTTTTCTTTTCTCTTTTTTTTAGCTTTCTCTTTTTTTCTTTTTTTTCATCTCCTTTATCATATTTTTTATTTTTTCATTTCTTTTCTTTATTTTTTTTTATTTTTTTATCTCTTTGTTTTTTTAGCAAGGTAGTGCTAACATCATTTTTGTTTTTTGAGGATGACCTTTGGTATGGATGGAACTTGTGGTGAGACTTTCACCATCCTCCCCCACACTTGAACTTATGTGTGAAAGTCAAGTGTGCAGAGTCGGGGTCTCCTCTTGAGTGTGTTCCATCACCAAAGAACACCATGGTGTAAGATTGATGTAGCTCCCATGTTTTCAGGCATCGTATGTCCCCTGTTCTTCTTGATCTTGACCTGCAATGGTTAGAAACCAAGAATACCCGAAGGTGCATACTAACTTGATAACATGTTCTTGCTTTTATTGGCAACAAAGTTTTTTTTTCTTCCCCTTTTTTTATGATAATCCAGGGTATCTCTGTGACACCCTGATTTTGACAACTTTTTCTTTTCAAACTTTTTCTGGTTTTATTTGGAATTTGAATGGATTTTTGAATCTTTCACTTGGTCTTGGACATTCTTGAATCTTCTTCCAAGTGCTCCAAAGCTCCAACACCTTGCCAAAACCCTGCCAAGTGCCCCAAGGATCCAAATTCCAATTAAAATTATTTTCCAAAACTCTTTTCTTTTATTTGAGGATTTAGGGCATTACTATGGGTTGTGAAGCAACCTATAGCTTGGATGCTCAGAAAATTCTCAAATAATTCTTAAAAATCCTTTGGACTATATCTTGCTCCAATATCCAAAAATATTCCATAAAATATTTCATATACTTTGCAAAATAATTCCTTTCAGCTCCTGGTCAGTCTGGACCTTTGTGAAGGAAGTGCATGCTAGGATTGTCCAATTGCTCTCAAATTTTTATAGCATGAGGACACCTCCAAACAACCTTCCTCCACCAAGTTTCAACCCCAGGAGATCATTCTAGTGAGCAACACTTCAACATTTTGATTCTGGACCAGAAATGTAGTTTGTACATGAACTACCCTCAAACTTAAACCAAATCACCTCAAATTTGGTCAGCTCCTAGTCCTTCCAACCTAAATCACTCTGGACATCTCCATTGGCCCTACCTCCATCTCTCCAACCCTCCAGATCCCTCCCAAGTTCTCTGTCAGAAACTGTTGCTGATCTTACCATTCATCTCAGACCGAACCAAGCCAAACCAAGGACACATGTGAAATGAGGGATCAAAGGTCGACGTGCTAGACAAGAAATGCCAGGCGTACGTGGCCTCCTGGTGCCAAGCACCGTGGTGAGCACGGTGCTGGCATGGTTGTCGCCACGCTCTGCCTCGCGCCAGGCTCGGGTCTCATCGAGGTGAGACGCCTGCGCCGCAGCAGCTTGTCCAAGCATGCCGACGTCGTCCCTGGTTGCCACCTAACCACTCCAGAACCCTCGCCCTCGGCAGCCGCCACGCCCGTGGGCACTGTTTTGCCCGTGCGGTCACAGTGCGGCGCCGCTCGTCGTCTTCCCTCCCCCCGAGCTATCTCGTCGCATTAAGTGCTTCTGCTCCCTCCCGTCGCTTCGCCCCACGCCACGACGGCCAGCTCGCCGTCCTTGCGCCAGTGGCAGAGCCACGTCGCCGCCGATCCAGAGAGATCGCCGCACCCATCCTCCTGGCTATAAATAGCCCTGCCCGGCTTCGTTTAGCTCCTCACCCCTCTCGCTCCATCCTCAATCGCCTCCCCAAGCAAGATCCAAGACCGAGAGGCCCTCTGGCCTCGAGCTTCGCCGGAGCTCCGCCGCGAGTTGAACTCCACCACCAGCTCTCTCCACTCGACCTTAGCCCCACCTGAGACCACCATAGTGCTCAGTGCACTCCACTAGAGCTCCCCGACCTCCTGCCCGACCGAATCGTCGCCGGAATCGTCACCTCCATCGACCACCGCAGCCACCACCCGCCGAAGAAGAAGGGCACGACGCCGTCAGGCCATCCCCGGAGGAGCCACGGGTACAGGGAGAATCGCCGATGAACACCTGATCCATCCCCACCATCCACGAGCCCAACCGCCGTCGCTAACTCCGGCAATCACCGCCGGTGAGCCGCCGCCTCCCTCTGTTCTCTCTCCTCCCTCTGTTTAAATGGGCCCGGCCCCACCCGTCAGCCACTGTGGGCGCGCGCGCGAAAGGGTAAGTGGAGGCGTACTCTCCGTTTACGCCTTCGACGTGGCCCGTTCGTCTGTTTTTCTAATTTTTGTTTATTTAACAGAATTGACCAGGAACTTTGACTATTAATAACTTTTTACAGGAAGGTCCAATTGACCTGATTCTTTTTGCATTGTGTTTATATTAAACCCCTTTATTTTTCCACCAAGTTTGGTATTTTTCGAATAATCACAGAATTTTTGGTGAATAAAAAGGATTTATGTGACATTTTATTTTGCTATTTAAAAATGTTTTCAGAAGGAGAATCTTGTGGATTTGAAGACCAGGAGTTTCTGAACAACCCAACTGATCAAGGCAAGCCAGGACATCCATATTATGAAGCATTTCATAGCATTGCATAATTCATATTCATTTCGTGCATATATTTAACCTAGATAATTCATAGTAAATTATTTAAATGTTTAAAGTTGATAACTCAGAATGATATGATCAATAACTATGCTTGCTAAGTGAAACATAGTTGGTTGATCAAGAGTCACCTGTCCGGGCTTACCCGTGCAGCCACATTTGCCGGTATGGGACGGCCTTGACTTGGTCTGGCTCGGTGCTCTTTCACCGGTACCTCCAAAGAGGGAGGGTTATGCGTGCGTGCTGCCCTGATCAGGTAGACGACGATAACCCTGTGAGCCCAGTTGAGTTGTTTGCCGATGTCCCCGTTTGGGACAGTTTAGTTAGGTCACGACGGTGGCAGGTGTCACGGGGTGACACGGGGCCACCCAAGGCTTGACTCCGGGGGAGTGTGATTGCCGGTGGTACGATGAAAGAGTCACGGGTCAGACAGGTTTCGTTGGAGCAATGTTGGTCCACCTGAATGGGATCACGAGGTCAGTGCTCCATAGTGTGGGTAAAGTGCACAACCTCTGCAGAGTGTAAAATCTATTCAAATAGCCGCGTCCACGGTATTGGACAGCCCGACCAGACCTCTCTAGGTGATCAACTGTAATAACTGTAGTAATGATGGAAGAACTTGTCTTTCGAGCAGAAGTACTCGTTGGTATCGAGTATTCCGAGGGTTGTGAGGCAACCCAGAGATGAGTAAGTTGGTAACAGTAAGTGAATCACTTAAGACTTAACATGTTGATTTGCCATGCTATTATTTGCTGCATAAATTGGTTGTCATGTGCTTGCGAGTATATTCAAAGTACTCACCTGGCGTATCATGCCAGATGCAGGAGAAGACTAAGATGGAGGTCTCGAGGTCCATGTTGCGATGCCTAGGATGTGTCCACAACAGTGTCCCTGTGGATGGAATTTCTATCATGTTCCGCTACGCTGTAGTCTTCCGCTGTAGTATTCCGTAGTAGTGCTGAGGCCCTGATGTGTTGGATAAATAATGTAGATATTGTCGTAGCACTAGATGTGCTTTTGGCCTCGATGATCATGTAATATATGTGAGCTTGTACCGACTATTATCAATAAAAGTTCAGCTATGTTCTGTTCCAAGTTGTTGTGTGTTTCCAGAAGACGTGATCTCTGGGTTGGAAACACGGGTAAACCGGTTCTCTGAGCCGGGGTGCCACAATGCTTGGTATCAGAGCCGTGCTGACTGTAGGACACCCTAGGTAACCGTGTTAGGATTGCGAATAGCATAGGACCTTGAGTGTGCATCTTGCTTGTTGCATTTGATTGTTGCATGCCATGCATCGTGCATCATAATTCATTATGTTATTAACCTTTGGCATTGTGAGTGTAGATGGCCCCAGTCCCATATCACTACCATCATGAGCCAGAAGCCCACACCTTTCCAGTTTTGCTTAGTAGCGTCTGGCTTCGACTGTATCCCTACGGTGATGACCCGGTGTATCAGATGTTTCGGGAGCAGTTGGGCGAGTCGGTATATGAGTACCATGCAGTGGCTTACCTGACCGCGACTTCGGATATAGGAAGCTCTTCTCGCTCTTCCAAGGGCGGAGTGGCTTCTACTCCGGAGTTGGCGATCTAGTTTGCTGCCATGGAGGCTATTACTAACTTGCGCTTCCACGAGGCTGAGATGCAGACCCATCCAGGTTTCCTCCACTATCCTACCCTGTCGCCTACGACAGGGCGAGTCCTTTTCTCACCCGTTGACACAGCGTGTGATCATGCGGCTGGTGTTTTGTCCCGCTATCTGAATGCCAGTTATCGTATGATCATTTCCTTGGCTGAGGAGCTGTGTCTTGTTCAGGGGGCACTTGCAGCAGTGACTCCAGCACCTCCTCCCGTAGTTCCACCTAGTTATCCACCACCAGTTCCACCTCCACGTGTACTTGATATCCCTTCTGGTTCTTCTGGACTATCAGGCTTATCGTCTGGTAGTCGATTTGAGACCCCAGCTGAGTGGGCCTCACTTCTAGCCACTCCTGCCCCGCTGATGCTGAGGCGACGTGCTCTTTCTCCCGCCGAAGGAGAGCCGTCCCAGCAGCGACGTCGTGTCTCCTTTGACCCGGTGACTCATATCATCAGTTCTAATTCCGACTCAGGATCTGATGACGAGGGCTCTTCAGATGGGCAATGTTCGTGTCACCGACGCCACTAGACTGGAGCTTGAGTAGTAATGCATGCATCTTTGCATATGTCAACTGCCGTATGAGCAGTTTAGCCATGATTTTCCCCTACTAGCTTGCCATGTATGATGTTGGGTTATATTGTATAATTATGTTGTTCTCTTTATTTGCCTTTTCTATGAATTTTCTTCGGTGTCATATTACTGTATTTCTCCTTATGGATGTTGCTCATCGATTCGGTCTTTGCCATGGGAACAAAAATTAGGATGAAGAGAGGAAGTAGCAGTCAAGGCGGCGATGGAAACCCCGTCCGTCGATCCGCCAGGCAAGCAGGGCAACCGCCCGAAGACTTACCACCACCACCACCTCAAGCACCAACCAAAGATCAGATAATGAGAATGTTTGAGGAAAAGATAAACCAAGACCTCATGGAAATTCTCAAGAGTATGCAGACAATAGTAGGTCAGAATAATGGCAATGGGGTACGTTCTAAACTGACTGACTTCCAGAGCACCAAACCACCCAGCTTTGGTCAGGCTGTGGATCCTATTAAGGCAGATGACTGGTTAAGAACCATGGAAAAGAAATTGGACATCGCTCGATCTGAAGAAGCAGATAAAGTTCCATTTGCCACTCACTATCTCGAAGGTCCAGCAACCATATGGTGGGATAACACCAAGTTAATATGGCCTACTGAAGAGATTTCTTGGGAGAAATTCAAAGAGCTGTTCCGCAAGTATCATATCCCCACAGGTATCATGAAAGTGAAACAAAGGGAATTTCTAGCCCTCACACAAGGCAACATGACTGTGGGAGAATACTTAAACAAATTCAACAACTTGGCCCGATACTCTCCTTATGATGTGGCCACCGAAGAGAGGAAAATAGACCGGTTCCTCGGAGGACTTAATCACGCCCTCCGATGTCAGCTATGCATGTTGGATTTCCCCGATTTCCAGACATTGGTGAATAAGGCCTTCATTGCCGAACGAGAGCACAAGTCTGGGAATGATGATCGTAAGAGGAAGTTCAAGCCCAAGAAGGACAACAAGGAACCATATGCACAAAAGCTGCGCAGTTGGCAGTCAGGGCCATCTGAGAACAAACTGGTGTGGAACAATGGTGGCAACTACAATAACAAGCCAGTCAACCAGAGCAAGACCTTCGGCAAGCAGCGAGTCATAGAAGACTGTCATCGCAACAACACTTGTTTCAATTGTGGCCAGAGTGGACACTACGCTAAACAGTGTCCTACTAATAACGGAAAGCAATCAGCTGACCACAAGCCACAAGTCAATCACCTTGGACGCCGCCCCAACCACAACTTCAACCACGGATGCGTCCATCACATCTCTGCCGAAGAAGTCTGCGAAGCTCCAGACGTTGTCCTTGGTATGTTTTCTGTCCATAACATACCTGCAGTAATTTTATTTGATTTTGGGGCTTCCCACTCGTTTATTTCGCGGAGTTTCGCCACCTTGCATAAATTTTCTCCTTCACTTTTGGACAAAATCATGGTGGTACAATCCCCTGGCTCAATGCTCAGAACAAATATAGTATACAAGGATCTGGAAATCTCAATTCACGGAGTCAAATTTCCAGCTACCCTTGTTGCTATTGAATCCCCAGGACTGGACATAATACTGGGAATGGACTGGTTGGCACCGCACCAAGTGTGTATCAATTGCGCCACCAGAACGGTGACAATGGTGAACCCCGCCGGACAGACCGTTCAATTCCTGGCCAGCAGAATGATAACAAGAAAGGGCACGACATATCAGACCACTGTTACCGATATGAAACTGATTCCGGTAGTGGGTGAATTTCCAGATGTGTTTCCGGAGGAATTACCAGGAATGCCGCCCGACCGAGAGTTGGAGTTTGCCATTGAAGTGATTCCTGGTACAGCTCCAATATACAAGAAATATTACCGTATGCTAGGCCCGGAACTGGCAGAACTAAAGAAGCAGTTGGACGAGTTGCTACAAAAAGGATACATTCATCCAAGCATCTTGCCATGGGGATCACCAGTATTATTTGTCAAGAAGAAGGATGGAAGTCTATGAATGTGCGTAGACTATCGCCAACTTAATGAGGTCACTATCAAGAACAAGTACCCGCTCCCTCGAATTGATGACTTATTCGACCAGTTGAGTGGAGCACGGGTATTTTCCAAGATCGACCTCAGAACGGGATATCATCAATTGAAAATCCGAAAGGAGGATATCCCCAAGACAGCGTTCACCACTCGATATGGACTATATGAATTTACAGTGATGGCGTTTGGATTGACCAACACTCCAGCCTATTTCATGAGTATGATGAATAAAGTTTTCATGGACTTCCTGGATAAGTTCGTAGTGGTGTTCATTGATGACATACTGATATACTCCAAGGATGAAGAGGAACATAAGCAACATCTCAGAGCTGTCCTGGAAAGGTTGAGAACCCATCGCTTATATGCCAAGTTCAGTAAGTGCGAATTTTGGCTGAAAGAGGTGGGATTCCTTGGACATATTCTGTCAGAGAAGGGAATAGCTATTGATCCAAGTAAGGTTACTGCGGTCTTGAACTGGAAGACACCAGCTACGGTGACCGAAGTCCGTAGTTTCCTGGGCTTGGCAGGCTACTACCGTCGCTTCATTGAAGGCTTCTCTAAGATAGCCAAGCCACTGACGGAATTGTTGAAAAAGAACCAAAGGTTTATCTGGACAGCTGAGTGTGACAGCAGTTTCCAGGAGTTAAAGATGAGGCTAACCACAGCCCCTGTCTTAGTTCTTCTAGATATTCACAAGAGTTTCGACATATATTGCGACGCATCCAGGCGTGGAATCGGATGCGTGCTAATGCAAGAAGGGAAGGTTGTAGCTTATGCATCACGACAGCTACGACCTCATGAGGAGAACTATCCCACACATGATTTGGAGCTAGCGGCTATGGTTCATGCCCTGAAGATTTGGAGGCATTACCTCATTGGACAACGATGTGAAATATACACCGACCATAAGAGTCTCAAGTATATTTTCACTCAACCCGACCTGAACCTTAGGCAGCGAAGATGGCTTGAACTAGTCAAGGACTATGATGTTGGGATAAACTATCATCCAGGGAAAGCGAATGTGGTCATTGACGCCCTGAGCAGGAAACAAGCTACTGTGAATACATTAGTTGAGAGTATGCATCCGAGCTTACAAGAAGAGTTTGTCAGGCTCAATATGGTGCTATGCGGCCCAATGACTCCGGACACGTTGGAAATCACTCCAACCCTCATGAAGGAAATTAAGGAAGCACAGAAGTCAGATGAATAAATTCGGGAGATCAAGGAGTTAATTCAGCAAGGGAAGGCCAAGTCCTTCCGCATGGATGAACAGGGTACCGTGTGGTTCGAAAAATGAATTTGTGTGCCAAGACAGAATAACTTGAGGCAACAAATACTCAAGGAAGCACACGAGTCCACATATTCGATCCACCCAGGAGGTACCAAGATGTATCAGTACTTGAGAGAAACCTTTTGGTGGTCGGGAATGCGGAAAGATATAGCATACTATGTCGCCTGCTGTGACATTTGCAACAAGGTCAAAGCAGAGCATCAAAAACCCACTGGGCTACTGCAACCTTTACCAGTACCCTAGTGGAAGTGGGACGAGATATGTATGGCTTTTATTGTGGGACTACCCAAGTCCACGAGAGGCAATGATGCTATTTGGGTCATTGTAGACATCCTTATGAAAGTGGCGCACTTTATCCCAGTAAAGACCACTTTCAACGCAAATCAGTTGGCACAACTCTACATGTCCCGGATAGTCAGTCTGCATGGGGTACCCAAGTCTGTCACTTCAGATAGGGGTTCCCTATTTACTTCAGCATTTTGGCTACGGCTACATCAGGCTTTGGGAACCATGCTGAAACATAGCACAGCATATCATCCGCAGACAGATGGACAAACCGAGCGAGTGAACCAAATATTAGAGGATATGCTTCGGTCATATGCTCTCTCCCATGGACCCAAATGGGAGGATAGTCTGCCATATGCTGAATTCTCCTACAACAACAGCTATCAGGCAAGTCTCAAGATGTCGCCTTTTGAGGCATTGTATGGACAGAAGTGCCGCACACCGCTGAACTGGTCCCAAACAGGAGATAGTCGCATTTTTGGCACGGACTTGATGCTCGAGGCTGAGAGGCAAGTTAAGGATATCCAAGAATGACTTCGAGCAGCCAAGTCCCGACAGAAGAGCTATTACGACCCAAAGCACCGGGAAGTAACTTTTGAGCCCGGAGACTATGCTTATCTACGGGTAACTCCTATGAAGGGAGTAAAGAGGTTTGGTACTCGAGGAAAATTAGCCCCAAGATACATCGGCCCCTTTCCAGTGATTGCCAGGAAGGGCAGAGTCGCATATCAGTTGGAATTGCCACTAGCATTGTCAGACATTCATGATGTCTTTCACATCTCACAGTTAAGGAAATGCATTGCACCCCCAGCCAAGCAAGCGGATATGAGTGAGCTAGAGCTGGCTAAGGATTTGACTTATGAGGAAAAACCTGTCAGGATCTTGGAAGAGATGGAAAGAACCACAAGGAGTAAGGTGATAAGATTTTACAAGGTGCTATGGGAGCATCGCACTGAAGATGAGGCTACTTGGGAAAGAGAAGATTTTTTGAGATCCGCTTACCCATATTTGTTCCCTGAGCAACCGAATCTCAAGGACGAGATTCATCCTAAGGGGGGTAGGTTTATGACACCCTGATTTTGACAACTTTTTCTGGTTTTATTTGGAATTTGAATGGATTTTTGAATCTTTCACTTGGTCTTGGACATTCTTGAATCTTCTTCCAAGTGCTCCAAAGCTCCATCACCTTGCGAAAACCCTGCCAAGTACCCCAAGGATCCAAATTCCAATTAAAATTATTTTCCAAAACTCTTTTCTTTTATTTGAGGATTTAGGGCATTACTATGGGTTGTGAAGCAACCTATAGCTTGGATGCTCAGAAAATTCTCAAATAATTCTTAAAAATCATTTGGACTATATCTTGCTCCAATATCCAAAAATATTCCATAAAATATTTCATATACTTTGCAAAATAATTCCTTTTAGCTCCTGGTCAGTCTGGACCTTTGTGAAGGAAGTGCATGCTAGGATTCTCCAATTGCTCTCAAAATTTTATAGCATGAGGACACGTCCAAACAACCTTCCTCCACCAAGTTTCAACCCCAGGAGATCATTCTAGTGAGCAACACTTCAACATTTTCATTCTGGACCAAAAATGTAGTTTGTACATGAACTACCCTCAAACTTAACCCAAATCACCTCAAATTTGGTCAGCTCCTAGTCCTTCCAACCTAAATCACTCTGGACATCTCCATTGGCCCTACCTCCATCTCTCCAACCCTCCAGATCCCTCCCAAGTTCTCTGTCAGAAATTGTTGTTGATCTTACCATTCATCTCAGACCGAACCAAGCCAAACCAAGCCAAACCAAGGACACAGGTGATCTCTGGAAATTTTGGGAGGATCAATTGAGCAAGAAAAATGATAGCTCCTTTGTAAACACAAAGGCGGGATTTCTAGTTCCGATATTTTGGAACTAGGGTTTAAATGAGGTTCGGGGTTTACTGACGGTAACTTGTCTGGCATAAGAGCATGGGAAATTCATGGAGAGGTTAAGGATTGTCTGGATTCATCTGGTCACTCACCCGATTCCAGAGGAAAAATTCAGGAGAGAAAAGCTAGGAAGGAATAACAGCACAAAAATCGATAACCCGATTTTTGGGGTGTTACAAACCTTCCCCCCTTAAGAGAATCTCGTCCTCGAGATTCCTAGGGTTAGCTCAGAACAAAGGTTACGCCTCCTAGAAAAAAACTCAGGGTTGAGAAAAGTACCAAAAATTGGTACACCTAGATCGAGATACGGATATCGCGGGATTTACTCCTCGGGTAGGGGCCACTGGGTAGCCCTGTCATTTTTAGAAAAAAGCAAAATTTCCTCTTCCAAAAATGCTCGGGGCACCTCAATGAATAGTGGCCTTTCTCGCTGACAGGTGGGCCTAGGCCCACTGGCAGCCTTCTTCTTTCTCTGGCCAACGTCTCTCTCTCGCCCCCGCGCTGTGCTGAGTGCGGCTAGACACTGCACACGCCTAGCTCCTAGGGTACTGGGCACCTTACGACGATAGTGCGCGGCGTGCACGGGACCAACGCAGAGAGCACTCCCATCGCGGGCCAGCGCCGGTCAGCACTGCTCGCGGATTCGCCTCCTGGATGCCGGTGATCGCGCGACACACGGTTCTCCTGGACCTTGCTCACCGTACACCGGACTCGGGTTATAAAAACGACCGCAGTCTTCTTATTCTTCCTCCACCTCGCATACTTCCTCACCTCTTCTTCCTCTTCTCCTTTTCCTTCGGGTTGCAGGAGCGTGAAGCAAGGCGTTAATGGCAGACGTGGGTTCAGAGCTGATCACCATCCTCCTGGTGACTCTGCTGGTGGCATTGGTTGGCTTCTCGCTGCTGCTGTGTGCGCTGATCCTCGATGATCGTTGGGATGCCGCTAACCGAGCGGTGGCTGGCGATCATCTATGCCGTCTTAGGCCGGCGGAATAAGCCCAAACTGCGGCGGGGCGAGGGGGGTGGCTGGTCAGCATCACACAAGATGGAGACAGAGGTGCCGCTAGGTCTGTGGTTAGTGCGGTGTGGTTAGTGGAGCTCTACCAGTGTGGAAGCCACACTGCTGGTTGCTCCTGGCTGAACGACATCCACAGCGAGTAGGGGTTGAGGTAGAATCGGAGTTTAGATCTTAGACTGGAGGAGTTGTAACGGTTTGTGCTGCAATAAAATTTCTCAGAATTTCTTCCGAGATTGCAGCTAGGTGTTGAGAAAAAGATTTTGGGACCGGGGAAATTATTGGATAGAGCTGGTTTTCTAGAATGCTGGGTTCGGGAAAACTGGCAAATGGAGTAAACATAAATGGGTATGGATGGGTGGCTTTGCATTATACCCGAGTACTGCAGTGGCTTTACTCGGGAGAAAGAACTTGGCGTGCAGACAGTTCTCACACGATACACATGCAATCCATTCAGATTAATATGCAAGAAAATGCAGAATGCACAGAGTTGCAAAATACAGACAGAGGAAGGCAGCATATCGAGCATATTACACTAAGGTATTTTAATGCTAGTGGGTGTATGTACTCCTGGTATACATACACCTACACTAGCTCGCATTTTATTAGGGACTCCGGATGAGTCCAATGTTATTAGGTGTAAGTGAGTTTGTAACACCTTGGATTTTGTCCATTTTCTTTTTCTTTTGATTTTGGTCTGGATTTGCTTTTCAGTGGCTTAGTGGTCTTGAAACCTGGAGAGATCACCTTTGATTCTTCTTCCGAGTGGCTTGTCAACCTCAAAACCATCCCAAGACCTGGTCATTTCCATCTTGGACCAATCCCAATATTCTTTTCTTTAGGAATATTCCTTTTTTCTATTTAAGGAATAACCCTGTTTGCCCTGGGTTGTGAAGCAGCCCACACTTCCAGCATTCCAAAGATTCCCAAATAATTCTCATAAATTGTTTGGGTCATATCTTCCTCAGATATGTCAAAACCTTCCTTGCCATGTTCAAAAATATTTCACCAATATTCCTTTTCTGATTCTGCCCTAGCTGGCAGTTTGTGAAGCAAGTACCCTTTATACTTGCTCTCTTGCTCTCAAACTTTTTGCGCACTCTTTCCCATCCATATCATTGCCACATGAAAAAATTCAACTCAATTTGGCTAGTAAATATTTCTTGGCTAATTTCCAAAGTTTTTGGTCAACTAGAAGCTTAATGAAGGAAGTACTAGCTAGGAGTATCCAAATGAGTTGAAATTTTGCAAGCATCTTCATATGCTCAAATTAACACTGTCCACGAGATTTGAGCATCATCCAATCATCTATATGATCACAGCATCAAATCTTTGCTTCTGGTCATATTTTTCTGTTGTGAAGCAACTATATTTTATATTGCTTCATAATTTCTGAAAATTTACCAGAGTATTCCCCTACCCATATAACACCTCTCCAACAAATTTGGGCTCATTTCATCTAGCCATTTATTCTCAGTTATTTTTCTAAAATTCTGTCTAGTGGGATGCTGTGTGAAGGAAGTACCATTTTGGTTTATCCAAATGGTGTGAAATTTATACAGTGTCTTCATATGCCTAAATAGCCAGCTTCCTCCAAATTTCAGCTCAATCCAAGGCAGTATATGAGTGCCACGTTAAGATTTGTATTTCTGATCAGTGGGGTCATTTGAACTGCAAGTGTTAGCTTAACACCTCCATTTGATCTCAAACTTTGCCATCATGATCATCTTAGTGTATGATCACACCATGCCAAAGATCAAAGTCTAGTTCCTGCTCTATCTTCCTCTCCACGGCACAAACACCTTGCTGTTGCTGAGAAGACTTGCTAGCTGTGGTCACCTCAAGTGCCACTATGCTTGTTTCTTTCTTCCTTGACCCTATCCTTCGAATGACTGATCTAGTTGACATGGTGGGGTTGACCAGAACACGTGGCATCGCCGTGTCCCCGCGGTGACCGCCGCCTTGGCATGCCATGGACGCGAGCTGCGTGTTTGTCAGCTCGGGCCCCTCCTCTACTCGTCGTTTCCGTGCGACTCATCATGTCCAACAGCTTCCCCTCGTCGTTCTCTTCCTCCCTGGATAAGTCTCCCCCTCTCTCGTCCCCTCCCTCGCGGTGTAGCCGTCGTGCCCGTACCCTGCCGTCTCTACCGCCGACGCGTCCAGTCGCCCGAGCTCTCCCGAGACTGCCCGACTTCGCCTGAACCCTCTCAGCCCCTCCAAGACTTCCCTGGAACCCTCTCTCCCTCTCTATGCGAGCTCCCGAACCTCTGGGACGCCGGCACACGCGTCGCCGCGGCGGTGCTCGGCCCTCTCCATTGCTCGCCTATAAATAGGCCTCCCCGAGCCATTCTGAGCTCACCATCGCATTCACCACCCTCGAATACCCCTCCCTAGCCCCTTCCCCGAGCCCCGGAGCTCCTCCTTGCTCCGACTGGCCGGCGTGGCCGCCGCTCGGCTCCGGTCAAATTCCGGCGAGCCGGTGCCCCTATTCCTCTCCCTCCACCACCAGAAACTCCCCCACCCTCCGGCGATCCTCCCCACCTCCGTGCCCATCGCCAGAGTGCCCCGTGGCCGTGTTCCCCAGGTCCGGCCACCGCCTTCGCTTTCTGTCATCGCGAGCCGTCGCGTCTGCAGCCCTCCCCGGCGAGCGTGCTGCGGCTGGATGGGTGCGGCGCACCGCCCTGGTCCCGCCGGTGGCCTCGCCTCGGTCGGAGGTGGTCGGAGCCGGCCGGGCCGGCGCCGGCGAGCGCGCGCCCCTCCTCTGCTTCTCTGCTCCGATCGACAGGAAGAAGGAGGTGGAGGGAGGATAAGGTGGGCCTAGCCCACTGTGGCACGTCGTTTTTTAAACGAAATGGGCAGCAGCGCGGCTGGGCCGGCCCAGTTGCAGCGGCGGCAGCAGCCAGTTCTGGCCCAAGGCAGCCCGGAGAAGCACAGTGCGATTTATTCTTTTCCAGAAAATAGCCAGGGACCCGAAAGTAATCAATTTTTACAGAAAGGTCCCTGTCCTTCAAACCCTCACATCTCTTCAACCGTAAGTCCGATCGAGGTGAATCCAAAGCCCACGTCTTCGTCTCGTCGAGCCCGTTCTGTTGGTGTCACTTTCATGCTGTTTTGACACTATGAAAATGACTATTCTGCCCTTGTCCGTAAACAGCCCCTCCGAGAGAGAACTGTTTCCGGCAATCGTCTCTGCGGACTCTCCGCACTTCTTCCCGGTGGATCCCTCACCCCCAGGCAAGCCACGACAGCCACTTACATGACATATTTGCAGTAGCTATGGTTTCTACTTGAATAATTATTTAATATGTGCATGTTAATATTTATATGCTCATGTGACATGCTTGCTATCAAGTACTTATTGGTAGAGTTATGCTCATACTTAATCCTTGCAGTAGTTCATGCTAGGATGATAACATGTCTGCTTGTTCATTAAATGATTGTTATAGACATACTGAGGTTATTCATGCTCATCATGATCATCCGCATTTAGCTGGATAAATGCTTGCATGCTGTTGATACTATGACCAGATAGTATGCTTTCCATCCCTGCTTAGGTTGTATCATATTCATATGCAATATGACTTCATCATGTTATTATGACTCAGCACATCATCATTCAAATTTAACCGGATGTTAATCAAACTTGAACACCTGTTGGCTGAGTCATAGTGCGGACCGAATCGAGCTCACCAGCGCAACCACACTTGCTGGGATGGGGCAGCCCTAATTCAGTCTATTGTCATGCCTCTCGCCGGTACCTCCAACTAGGGAAGGTTATGAGTGCGCGCTACCCTGATCAGGTAGGCGGCTATAACCTTGTGAACCCAGTTGAGTTATTGGATCCAGGTCGCCATTTGGGACAGTTTTGTTTGGCCACGACGGTGGCAGGTGTCGGAAGGACACAGGGGTCACCCATGACATAGCCCAAAGGGGAGTTTGTCGGAGTGGCCGGGAGAGTGTCATGCAATAGATTGGGTTTTGTCGGAACGTCGTTGGTCCACCCAAATGGGAGCACGAGGCCATGAGTTCTGTGGTGTGGGTACAGTGTACTAACCTCTGCAGAGTGTATATAATCTATCGATAGCCGCGTCCTCGGATATGGGCACAGTTCGTAGTAGGACACACTATGGGTCAACAGTATAATAATCTTGCTTATAACAACCCTGT
Source organism: Thinopyrum elongatum (assembly GCA_011799875.1). NCBI lineage: Eukaryota > Viridiplantae > Streptophyta > Magnoliopsida > Poales > Poaceae > Thinopyrum > Thinopyrum elongatum. The sequence continues at coordinate 702,195,206 of CM022303.1, read as the reverse complement.
TCGATGAGAGAGAAGTTGGTTGATCTTTATGTGATCGCGAGAGGATCACCGTGGTATCGAGGATACTGACGTTGGTTGATCGTGATCACGAGAGGATCACCGTGGTATCATGGATACCGGATTTGGTTGATAGTGTTGTGTGGTGATCTCGGGTAAAGACCAAGCTCCTGGTGATCATGTTATCACTACGGTATTGTAATACCAAGTTTGGTTGGTCTCGAGGTTATCATGTGGCACACTCGAGGGTAAGTTTTACATGTGGAGGTTACGAGGCAACCTCAGAACAGAGTAAGTTGCACAATGATAACTTTAACCTGTTGCTTGTAGTATATGCCATGCCATGCTTATATTGTTATAGCATCATCATTTTTACACCTGCTTAACCTGTAAATGCCATGATGTTGCTTGTCTTGACTACTTTGGTTGCTGTGAGCTTGCGAGTACATTCAAAGTACTCACCTGGCATGTCATGCCAGTTTGCAGGTCATGCCATGATTGCTTGCTTGTCGAGGATTTCGAGTTTGCGAGCTAGGATACGCATTCCAGCCAGAGTCCCTGCGGAGTGGAGTCCATCACCGTCGTTGTTGTTTCGCCGCTGAGAGTTACTCCGCTTCCTCGGGCTGTTTTGCTGTTAGCATAGAGCTACCCTGGGCAGGCGTAGTATCGCCGTGCCGATGTAATCCATGTACCCTTGTAACCTTATTCATAGTAATAAAGAGCTGATTTGTTCTATGCCAATAGTGCCGTATTCCAGAAGACTTGTCTCTGGGCTGGAATACGGGGCGTTCCAGTTTCCTCTGAGCCGGGGTGCCACAAGCATAGTCTTGTGGCACCCCGATAGAGGGCCGACGCACGCCAACCCCAGGATAAGACCTGGCGCACGTCAAAGACATGATACAACAATTCCAGGCACAAAATGGCTTTATTAAATAGAATGGGGTATTACAATACTGTTGCTTACAGCAATATTACATAGCTCCAAGGCTAACTAAGATGGCAGCGAAGGTCTTGGTTCAGCGGCATCAACGTCTCTGGCTGGGCTCCATAACTCACAGGACTGGCTGGGTTACGATCTAGCACGACGGATCTTCTCCTGCAACTGGCCATGTGCAAGGCCAGGTGAGTACTTTGAATGTACTCGCAAGACAACCAAATACATAGCATCCAAACAGCAGATGACCAAGCAAGCCCTATGCTATGCAAGAATTTATTCATGGCATGGAATTAACAGGAAAACATAAATCAAGCATGGCATGGCATACTTATCTAGCATTGCCATGTCGTAGCAAGATTATCTGGCATGTTTAAACATCTAGCAGCATTGATCATCACGACATAACGGGGTTGTCTAGCAAAATAACTACTGAAGTAAAGTACAGTAAAGTAAAGCATGTGTCAAGTAAATAATCCATATTCCGAATAATCTCATGATCCAATCTGAACCTGATCCAAATCCAAGTCTCTCGGTCATCTGACCATCTCTTCCATAGCCATCCCATGGCTATCATACCATATTCCTGACAACATCTGATGTCTATGCAGGGCAGGTTCTTTCACCATTATAATCATCATTACGGTTGATCACCTAGTGAGGTCTGGATGGGCTGTCCAATACCATGGACGCGGCTATTCGAATAGATTTTACACTCTGCAGAGGTTGCGCACTTTACCCACACTATGGAGCACTGACCTTGTGATCCCATTCGGGTGGACCAGCATTGCTCCAACGAAACCTGCCTGACCCGTGGCTCTCCCATCGTACCACCGGCAATCATCCTTCCTCGGAGTCCTGCCCTGGGTGGCCCCTGTGTCACTCCTGACACCTGCCACCGTCGTGGCCAAACAAAACTGTCCCAAATGGGGACGGGTACCCAAACAACTCAACTGGGCTCACAGGGTTATCGCCGCCTACCGGGCCAGGGCAGCGCGCGCGCATAACCCTCCCTGTCGAGCGGTACCGGTGGAAGAGCACGCGATCAGACCAAGTCAAGGCCGTCCCATACCGGCAAATGTGGTTGCACGGATAAGCCCGGACAGGTGACTCTTGATCAACCCACTAAATTTATCAATGTAATTAATTCAACACCTCCATCATCCCACCATTACCTCAACAATTATAAGTGTGAACAACCACTTAACATCAGCATAGCAGAATCATTACAACGTTGACAAACATGGCAAGAAATCAAATCATGGCACTCACATGATAACGGTATACAAAATATTGTTACTAGCATGGCAGGATATGGCATGAAAACAAGTCATGATATTAGATGAAAAGTAATGCTAACATCTAATACAGATGACATGACATAGGTGCACGCAAGTGCAGACTAGCAGGGGATTCAGATGTACTACGATGAACACATAGGGTGCAAGCAAAGTCATCACGCAAGTCCGGAGCTCATGATAAGAGGTTGGCTTGCCTGAGGGTGAAGGAATACACCGGGTGGAAGTGTGATAAAACTCCGGGAAGGTTTGCCGGGAAAGTTTCCTGCTGGGAGGGGCTGATCAAAGGGCAAGGGCAAAATGGTCATTTTCATAGTGTGAAAACATTATGAAAATGATGCCATCAGAACGGGCTCGTCGACCTGAAGATGTGGGCGTTGGTTTTACCTCAATCGGAGTTATGGTCACGGAGATACGACCGTTCGTTCGTTAAGCGGTAAAACAGACAGAAACTGTCCATTTTAGCCGTTAACGGGTGAACGTTCACTAAATAGTGCTTTTGGCCGCTGGCTGAAAAAAAAATGAAAGCGCATTCCGGTGTTTACGCTTTCACTAAACGAAAAGTGTATTTAACCGAATGTGCCTCCACTTATTCCAGCTGGGCCCGGGCTGGTCAACGCTTAGAGGATGACATGCGGGCTTCGCCTTATCTCTTCCCTCTCTTTCTTTCTTCCCTTCTCCTCTGGTCGTCCTCCTCCTCGACTGAAGTAGAGCAGCACCACGGCAGCTCGGGCTCGCTCGACACCGGCGACTGGCAGTACGGGGAGGGCTGCCACTGGGCTCGCCGGAGCCAGGGCACGACGCCGCGCTCGAAGGTGGTCACGGGACCTTGCTTGGTGGCCTACAGCGCCGCCTCCATCATCTACTGTGGGCGAACAGAGAGCTTCAGGGAGCTACGGCAGCAGCACTTCCCCGGAGAAATGGAGGGCGGTGGCGGCTGCGGGAGCTTAGGGGAGGTCGCGGGCGAGGAATGGGGAGGAGGGGAAGGGCTAGGGCGCCGGAATCGGGAGGGTTTGGGCGGCGGCGGAGCTACTGCTGTGGGATGGGAAAAGAGCTCATGGAGCTCCAAGAGCTCGAAGAGGAGGGGGGAAGAGGGGCTGCTGGTGAGGAGGAAGCTCGGGGACACGCCTTAAATAGGCTCGAAGAAGAACTAGCCGACGAGGGGAAGCTGCCCGATGCTCGCTACCGTGGCGGAGCTCCGGTGGAGCATCCATGTCGGCAGAAGCCTCCAGAAGCTAGGGGACGAGGGGAAGAAGACTCCAGGAGGTCCACGCGTGCGGTGGCCAGCTCGTCGGTGCTGCCGGACAAGCTAGAGCACGCTGGAAGCGGCCTCCCGAGGCCTCCAGAGCACAGAGCGCCTACTGTACCTGCATTTGTCGTGGTCACCACGCGGCCATCGCTTTGCCACGCCCTACGTGATGCCAAAACTTGTCTAGGAGGTTCTCCTTACATCGCTCGGTTTACCTGTGCGTTTGGAAGACACAGGGGAGCTCTGAGGTGACTAGACCAAGGTCAACCAGGTTCCAACAGCAAAGTGTTTGTCATGTGGTGTGGCCACCACAGTGCACCTATTGGCATGATCTTGGGCAGGGGTGAATCATCCACTAAGGTAGTCATGCTGGCAAAAGTTGGGCACAAATGGACAAGGATAGCTGGTACTTCCTTTGTAACCATGCCCATTGACCAGAAATGCAAATGATGATGCTGGGGTCAAATGGCTAAATGGATTTGAATGATTTTTGGTGGAGAGTGATGATTTGGTCATTAGAGATAGCTTGAAAAGTTTCATCTCAAATTGATCATCTATGTGGGTACTTCCTTCACAGAGATGCAATCTGGACAGAAACTTAGATAATTTACAGAGGAAGATTGGCTAGATGGAATGAGCTGATTTTTGGTATCCAAGGGTAATATATCATAATGAATCACCCTGCAAAAAGTTTAGCCCAAGGAGATCAAGGAATCAAGCTCTTCCTTTGCAAACTAAAAATCTAGACAGAATTTGCAAAGTGGTGTTCTGCTCAAAATTTAATTGGTGAAAATTGTGATGTTGATGGGAATGGTGAATATATGGATAGAACAAGCTCCACAATTTATTTGGGATTTTTCCTAACTACCAAAATGGTAGTTCCTTTGGAAAGGCCCCAAATTGAAATATTGGCTTAAAATAGGAAAATGCAATTTCCCTTATTTAATTATGGCCAATATTTTTATGTGAGCTCAATATGATCATAAGGAATATCTCCACAAGTTTTCATGAACTTTGGAGATGGATAGATAATTTCCTGGATTTAATTCCTTGGAAAGGCAGAAAAAAGGAACTAATTCTAGATGAGAAATATTGCATATGACTTGGCAATATTTTAGGACATCTAGGGTTTATGAGTGAAGGTTGATCTCTGGAAATTTTGGGAGGATCAACTGAGCAAGAAAAATGATAGCTCCTTTGTAAACACAAAGGCAGGAGTTCTAGTTCCGATATTTTGGAACTAGGGTTTCAGTGAGGTTCGGAGTTTATAGACGGGAACTTGACTGGCACAAGAGCATGGAAAACTCGTGGAGAGGCTGAGGATTGTCTGGATTCACCTGGTCATTCACCAGATTCCAGAGCAAAAATTCGGGAGTGAAAAGCTAGGAAGGAATAATAGCACAAAAATCGATAATCCGATTTTTGGGGTGTTACAAACCTTCCCCCCTTAAGAGAATCTCGTCCTCGAGATTCCTAGGGTTAGCTCAGAACAAAAATTACGCCTCCTGAAAAAAAAAACCTCTGGGTTGAATTTTAACGCTGTGGTTGAAAACAACCGAGTTAAAAGTACCGAAAACTGGTACACCCAGATCGAGATACGGATATCGCGGGATTTACTCCACGGTAGGGGCCGCTGGGTAGCCCTGACATTTAAAAAAACAGATTTTCCTTCTTCCAAAAATGCTCGGGACACCACAGTGAACAGTGGCCTCTCTCGCTGGCAGGTGGGCCTAGGGCCCACTGGCAGCTTCTTCTTTCTTAGGCCAACGGTTCTCTCTCTCGCTCCCGCGCAGTCCTGAGTGCGGCTAGGCACTGCGCACGCCTAGCTCCTGGGCATAAAGCTCCCTGCAGCGATAGTGCGCGGCGTGCACGGGACCAACGCAGAGAGCACTCCCATCGCGGGCCAGCGCCGGTCGGCACTGCTCGCGGATTCGCCTCCTGGACGCCGGTGATCGAGCGACGCGTGGTTCTCCTAGGCCTCGCTCACCGTACACCAGGCTTGGGCTATAAAAATGACGGCAGTCTCTTCTTCCTCCACCTTGCGTCTTACCTCACCTCTTCTTCCTCTTCTCTTTTCCTTCTGGTTGCAGGGGCGCGAGGCGAGGTATTAATGGCGGACATGGGTTCAGAGCTGATCATCATCCTCCTGGTGGGTCTGCTGGCGGCATTGGTTGGCTCCTCGCTGCTGCTGTGTGCGATGATCCTCAATGATCGTCGGGATGCCGCTAACCGAGCGGTGGCTGGTGATCATCTACGCTTGGTGCGGTGCCAACCAGTCCATTCCCAGTATTATGTCCAGTCCTGGGGATTCAATAGCAACAAGGGTAGCTGGAAATTTGACTCCGTGAATTGAGATTTCTAGATCCTTGTATACTATATTTGTTCTGAGCATTGAGCCAGGGGATTGGGCCACCATGATTTTGTACAAAAGTGAAGGAGAAAATTTATGCAAGGAGGCGAAACTCCGCGAAATAAACGAGTGGGAAGCCCCAAAATCAAATAAAATTACTGCAGGTATGTTATGGACAGAAAACATACCAAGGACAACGTCTGGAGCTTCGCAGACTTCTTCGGCAGAGATGTGATGGACGCATCCGTGGTTGAAGTTGTGGTTGGGGCGGCGTCCAAGGTGATTGACTTGTGGCTTGTGGTCAGCTGATTGCTTTCCGTTATTAGTAGGACACTGTTTAGCGTAGTGTCCACTCTGGCCACAATTGAAACAAGTGTTGTTGCGACGACAGTCTTCTATGACTGGCTGCTTGCCGAAGTTCTTGCTCTGGTTGATTGGCTTGTTATTGTAGTTGCCACCATTGTTCCACACCGGTTTGTTCTCAGATGGCCCTGACTGCCAACTGCGCAGCTTTTGTGCATATGGTTCCTTGTTGTCCTTCTTGGGCTCGAACTTCCTCTTATGATCATCATTCCCAGACTTGTGCTCTCGTTCGGCAATGAAGGCCTTATTCACCAATGTCTGGAAATCGGGGAAATCCAACATACATAGCTGACATCGGAGGGCGTGATTAAGTCCTCCGAGGAACCGGTCTATTTTCCTCTCTTCGGTGGCCACATGATAAGGAGAGTACCGGGCCAAGTTGTTGAATTTGTTTAAGTATTCTCCCACAGTCATGTTGCCTTGTGTGAGGGCTAGAAATTCCCTTTGTTTCACTTTCATGATACCTGTGGGGATATGATACTTGCGGAACAGCTCTTTGAATTTCTCCCAAGAAATCTCTTCAGCAGGCCATATTAACTTGGTGTTATCCCACCATATGGTTGCTGGACCTTCAAGATAGTGAGTGGCAAATGGAACTTTATCTGCTTCTTCACATCGAGCGATGTCCAATTTCTTTTCCATGGTTCTTAACTAGTCATCAGCCTCAATAGGATCCACAGCCTGACCAAAGCTGGGTGGTTTGGTGCTCTGGAAGTCAGTCAGTTTAGAATGTACCCCATTGCCATTATTCTGACCTACTATTGTCTGCATACTCTTGAGAATTTCCATGAGGTCTTGGTTTCTCTTTTCCTCAAACATTCTCATTATCTGATCTGTGGTTGGTGTTTGAGGTGGTGGTGGTGGTAAGTCTTCGGGCGGTTGCCCTGCCTGCCTGGCGGATCGACGGACAGGGTTTCCATCGCCGCCTTGACTGCTACTTCCTCTCTTCATCCTAATTTTTGTTCCCATGGCAAAGACTGAATCGATGAGCAACATCCATAAGGAGAAATACAGTAATATGACACCGAAGAAAATTCATAGAAAAGGCAAATAAAGAGAACAACATAATTATACAATATAAGCCAACATCATACATGGCAAGCTAGTAGGGAAAAATCATGGCTAAACTGCTCATACGGCAGTTGATATATGCAAAGATGCATGCATTACTACTCAAGCTCCAGTCTAGTGGCATCGGTGACACGAACACTACCCATATGAAGAGCCCTCATCATCAGATCGTGAGTCGGAATCAGAACTGGTGATATGAGTCACCGGGTCAAAGGAGACACAACGTCGCTGCTGGGATGGCTCTTCTTCTGCGGGAGAAAGAGCACGTCGCCTCAGCATCGGCGGAGTAGGAGTGGCTAGAAGTGAGGCCCACTCAGCTGGGGTCTCAAATCGACTACCAGACGATAAGCCTGATAGTCCAAACGAACCAGAAGGGATATCAAGTACACGCGGAGGTGGAACTGGTGGTGGATAACTAGGTGGAACTACGGGAGGAGGTTCTGGAGTCACTGCTGCAAGTGCCCCTTGAACACGATACAACTCCTCAGCCAAGGAAATGATCATACGATAACTGGCATTCAGATAGCGGGACAAAACACCAGCCGCATGATCACACGCCGGGTCAACGGGTGAGAAAAGGACTCGCCCTATCGTAGGCGACAGGGTGGGATAGTGGAGGAAACCTGGATGGGTCTGCATCTCCGCCTCGTGGAAGCGCAACTCAGTAATAGCCTCCATGGCAGCAAACTAGATCGCCAACTCCGGAGTAGAAGCCACTCTGCCCTTGGAAGAGCGAGAAGAGCTTCCTATATCCGAAGTCGCGGTCAGGTAAGCCACTGCATGGTACTCATATACCGACTCGCCCAACTGCTCCCGAAACATCTGATACACCGGGTCATCACCGTAGGGATACAGTCGAAGCCTGATGCTACGAAGCAAAACTGGAAAGGTGTGGGCTTCTGGCTCATGATGGTAGTGATATGAGACTGGGGCCATCTACACTCACAATGCCAAAGGTTAATAACATAATGAATTATGATGCACGATGCATGGCATGCAACAATCAAATGCAACAAGCAAGATGCACACTCAAGGTCCTATGCTATTCGCAGTCCTAACACGGTTACCTAGGGTGTCCTACAGTCAGCACGGCTCTGATACCAAGCGTTGTGGCACCCCGGCTCAGAGAACCGGTTTACCCGTGTTTCCAACCCAGAGATCACGTCTTCTGGAAACACACAACAACTTGGAACAGAACATAGCTGAACTTATATTGATAATAGTCGATACAAGCTCACATATATTACATGATCATCAAGGCCAAAAGCACATCTAGTACTACGACAATATCTACATTATTTATCCAACACATCAGGGCCTCGGCACTACTACGGAATACTACAGCGGAAGACTACAGCGTAGCGGAACATGATAGAAATTCCATCCACAGGGACACTGCTGTGGACACATCCTAGGCATCACAACATGGACCTCGAGACCTCCATCTTAGTCTTCTCCTGCATCTAGCATGTTACGCCAGGTGAGTACTTTGAATGTACTCGCAAGCACATGACAACCAATTTATGCAGCAAATAATAGCATGGCAAATCAACATGTTAAGTCTTAAGTGATTCACTTACTGTTACCAACTTACTCATCTCTGGGTTGCCTCACAACCCTCGGAATACTCGATACCAACGAGTACTTCCGCTCGAAAGACAAGTTCTTCCATCATTACTATAGTTATTACGGTTGATCACCTAGAGAGGTCTGGTCGGGCTGTCCAATACCGTGGACGCGACTATTCAAATAGATTTTACACTCTGCAGAGGTTGCGCACTTTACCCACACTATGGAGCACTGACCTCGTGATCCCATTCGGGTGGGCCAGCATTGCTCCAACGAAACCTGTCTGACCCGTGACTCTTTCATCGTACCACTGGCAATCACACTCCCCCGGAGTCAAGCCTTGGGTGGCCCCGTGTGGCCTAACTAAACAGTCCCAAACAGGGACGCCGGCAAACAACTCAACTGGGCTCACAGGGTTATCGCCGTCTACCTGATCAGGGCAGCACACACGCATAACCCTCCCTCTTTGGAGGTACCGATGAAAGAGCACCGAGCCAGACCAAGTCAAGGTCGTCCCATACCGGCAAATGTGGCTGCACGGGTAAGCCCGGACAGGTGATTCTTGATCAACCAACTATGTTTCACTTAGCAAGCATAGTTATTGATCATATCATTCTGAGTTATCAACTTTAAACATTTAAATAATTTACTATGAATTATCTAGGTTAAATATATGCACGAAATGAATATGAATTATGCAATGCTATGAAATGCTTCATAATATGGATGTCCTGGCTTGCCTTGATCAGTTGGGTTGTTCAGAAACTCCTGGTCTTCAAATCCACAAGATTCTCCTTCTGAAAATATTTTTAAATAGCAAAAGAAAATGTCACATAAAGCCTTTTTATTCACCAACAATTCTGTGAGTATTGGAAAAATACCAAACTTGGTGGAAAAATAAAGGGGTTTAATACAAACACAATGCAAAAAGAATCAGGTCAATTGGACCTTCCTGTAAAAAGTTATTAATAGTCAAAGTTCCTGGTCAATTCTGTTAAATAAACAAAAATCAGAAAAATAGACGAACGGGCCACGTCGAAGGCGTAAACGGAGAGTATGCCTTCACTTACCCCTTCGCGCGCGCGCCCACAGTGGCTGACGGGTGGGGCCGGGCCCATTTAAACAGAGGGAGGAGAGAGAACAGAGGGAGGCAGCGGCTCACCGGCGGTGATTGCCGGAGTTAGCGACGGCGGTTGGGCTCGTGGATGGTGGGGATGGATCGGGTGTTCAACGGCGATTCTCCCTGTACCCGTGGCTCCTCCGGAGATGGCCGGACGGCGTCGTGCCCTTCTTCTCCGGCGGGTGGTGGCTGCGGTGGTCGACGGAGGTGACGATTCCAGCGACGATTCGGTCAGGCGGGAGGTCGGGGAGCTCTAGTGGAGTGCACTGAGCACTATGGTGGTCTCAGGTGGGGCTAAGGTGGAGTGGAGAGAGCTGGTGGTGGAGCTCAACTCGCGGCGGAGCTCCGGCGAAGCTCGAGGCCAGAGGGCCTCTCGGCCTTGGCTCTTGCTTGGGGAGGCGATTGAGGATGGAGGGAGAGGGGTGAGGAGGTAAACGAAGCCGGGCGGGGCTATTTATAGCCAGGAGGATGGGTGCGGCGATCTCTCTGGATCGGCGGTGACGTGGCTCCGCCACTGGCGCAAGGACGGCGAGCTGGCCGTCGTGGCATGGGGCGAAGCGACGGGAGCGAGCAGAAGCACTTAATGCGGCGAGATAGCTCGGGGAGGGGGGAGGGGGAAGACGACGATTGGCGCCGCACTGTGACCGCACGGGCAAAACAGTGCCCACGGGCGTGGTGGCCGCCGAGGGCTTCTCCGGCGAGGGCGAGGGTTCTGGAGGGGCTAGGTGGCAACCAGGGACGACGTCGGCATGCTTGGACAAGCTGCTGCGGCGCAGGCGTCTCGCCTTGACGAGACCCGAGCCTGGCGCGAGGCAGAGTGCGGCGACAACCATGCCAGCACCGTGCTCACCACGGTGCTTGGCACCAGGAGGCCACTTACGCCTAGCATTTCTTGTCTAGCACGTCGACCTTCGATCCCTCATTTCACCTGTGTCCTTGGTTTGGCTTGGTTCGGTCTGAGATGAATGGTAAGATCAGCAACAGTTTCTGACAGAGAACTTGGGAGGGATCTGGAGGGTTGGAGAGATGGAGGTAGGGCCAATGGAGATGTCCAGAGTGATTTAGGTTGGAAAGACTAGGAGCTGACCAAATTTGAGATGATTTGGTTTAAGTTTGAGGGTAGTTCATGTACATACTACATTTCTGGTCCAGAATCAAAATGTTGAAGTGTTGCCCACTAGAATGATCTCCTGGGGTTGAAACTTGGTGGAGGAAGGTTGTTTGGAGGTGTCCTCATGCTATAAAAATGTGAGAGCAATTGGACAATCCTAGCATGCACTTCCTTCACAAAGGTCCAGACTGACCAGGAGCTAAAAGGAATTATTTTGCAAAGTATATGAAATATTTTATGGAATATTTTTCGATATTGGAGCAAGATATAGTCCAAAGGATTTTTAAGAATCATTTGAGAATTTTCTGAGCATCCAAGCTATAGGTTGCTTCACAACCCATAGTAATGCCCTAAATCATCAAATAAAAGAAAAGAGTTTTGGAAAATAATTTTAATTGGAATTTGGATCCTTGATGTACTTGGCAGGGTTTTGGCAAGGTGATGGAGCTTTGGAGCACTTGGAAGAAGATTCAAGAATGTCCAAGACCAAGTGAAAGATTAAAAAATCCATTCAAATTCCAAATAAAACCAAAAAAAGTTTGAAAAGAAAAGGTTGTCAAAATCAGGGTGTCACAATCTCCCAGCGGTGCTTTATTTATGGTCTTAAGCTTGACCGCGAGAACTTCCTCTTGCAGCTATCAATGGCGATATAGTTCCCAGCTTCACCACCAAATATTTAGCATTAATGTTCAAGCTGCAAGGTTAGTGCCACAGTGCAACTACGAGATTTGAAGTATTTATGATAAACGAAAGCATCCACAACCATCCTCTTAAAAATCTTTTAAGTGAGGATCAGGAGATGGCTGTGGTCCACGTATGAGCACGTGGCACAAAGCAAGGTGTCCATGGCACAGAAGTTCTCTATTTCAAGAGATGTTTTGTGTATGATCAAGGTTGATTCTTGACCACCATCGAGAACAACACTTGGATGGCCAGAGGGACACAGCTTAGGTTTGAGCGAGGGTGATGATGGACATTCTGTTTCATTAGCAAGCTTAGGTGAAACGAACGGAGATACAAACTTCACCTCCTCGAACTAGTTATGGTTGTGAAGACGCTTTGCCGTTGGGATTTCTGGGTGAGAGATATGAGTGGCAGAAGTAGTTTTTCCCAACTTTTCACTAAGGCTCCCTTGAGACTTTTTTCTTGGATAAGCTTTTCAAAACGGAAGCCTATGAGAAGATCAAACTCAAGGATGGCAAAGATGTGAAAGTCCAAGCGAACCTCAGTTTTATCTATTTTGATTGGCACAGCCCTGGCAATCCCACAACACTAGAAGATGAGTCCTGAGGGACTTGTGAAGAGTTTATTGGTCGGAACTAGTGACATGTTGCTCAAAAGGGTTTCTGCAAGGAATTTTGACATGATACTGGTCCCGACTATGGGGTTGTGCAGGGCTTCTACAATTGTCCCCCTTAACGGACAAGGCATGGTCGTGGAAGGTGAAAGAATCCGAATTGCTTCAGAAGAACATTTCAACCATTCCTTTGATGGTTCTGCTTTAGCGGAAGCTTCTTTTATTTGGTGCTTTTCATGCCAAGAGAAACTCGAGGTATTGCCATCATCCTCAAATTTGATAGAGAACTCTGAAGGATGAATTACTCCTTCCTTCGGTGTTTGTGGTTTGGGTGAGGGCTCATGAGTCGAATCTAAGAGTGGTATGAGTTTGGATTCGACTGATGAGGACTCCTCAACACTCAACATGACACTTGCCTAGAGGGTTCTAGTTTTCATGACGGAAGAAGTGTGTTTTTCTAGGAAGTTTTCAAGGAATTTTACTTGCTTCGTCATAGGTTTGTGTGTAAAACGACCTCCAGCGGTCACGTCGAGGCACAGGTCGGCTTCCATGTCAATACCCAAACAAAAGAGTCACAACAATATGCCATCGGGTAAGGACAAGTCTGGGCTGGAGTGTATTAACATTAAAAACCTGGCCCAGGCTGCACCTATAGACTCCTTCTCGAGCTGCTCAAACTCGAGGATTGCCCTTGGTAGAGAGACGATACGGGACATAGGGAAGAATGCAAGACAAAACTTGTCTTTAAGTTCTTCCCAATCCCCATTTGTACTTCCTATGGCATGGGTGTACCATTGCTTTGCCTTCTCTGTGAAAGAAAAGGGAAACGATTTCCACCTTAAGAGTTTCTTGTGTCATGCCCGGGATGCTCAAGCATGAACACATTTCCTTGAACTCTAGCAGGTGATTGCACGGGTTTTCATTTTCACGCCCTGAGAAGGGTTGTGCCTGAACCATGGCTTTGAATCTACGGTGGAGTTCATGGTCAGATGAAAAGGTTGGTTTTGAAAGAGGTTGTGGCTCAAAAAACTCCCACTTTGAAGTGGAAAGATTTTGAATAGATTTGGGCTTCATGATGAAAAAGAAAGAAAGAAAATATTTTTTTATAAAAAGAAAGGATACAGATATGAGGACGAACTAGGTTTTAAGAAAATACAGCAACCGTTCCCCGGCAACGGCGCCAGAAATGCTCGTTGGTATTTCTTAATGCATACAGAAATAATCCGCAAGCGCACGGAATTACCGTTGTAGCATTTCACCCAGAAGTATTCAGGGTATCGTATTTTTCACAGGGAACGGAGGTACTTCTTCTAGCTAGTTCATCCAAGGACAACACAAGGGTAGAGTTGGCGAGGGTAGAGATGGATTCCTATGATTTTAGGGTCTATGATTAGATAAACTTCACTTCTTCTTGCTCACTTCGGGCACCGGCTTATACTTGGTCTGCCAAGCACCTCCGGCCTGCAGCTCTATGTCGAACCCAAACATGGGGGATTACAAAGGACGGACAAGGCTGTCACCACCTGCCGCCTACCCCTCAACCATGGGGCACGAGGCAAACGAAGGTAGCCTCTAGCATAGATACCACGTCTACGCTATTGACTACTACTCTAGCGTGGTGCAGGGTTATCTGTCTTTATCAAGGCCCTCTACTAGAGTATCCATTACAAGAACGGACGACGAACCCGCAAGCAAGTAAGAGTAAAGCATAGCTAAACAAAGGACTTAATACCATAAGAATCACGAACACTCACTTAGCGAAAAGCTCCGATGAGGTACAGGTGTTCGTTGAGGTACAAGCTCAGGGAGACTACCGACAGGTCCGGCGCTTCCCCGTACTCTCGCTCACATGATTCCCTAACCAAGTCTACTAGCTATCTAGGGCCTAAACCCTTGGAGTGAAGCTCTCAAATGTGGAGTTGCTCTTCCTTGGTGTGTTATTGTTGTTGGAGGACCTCTACCTCTCTATTTATACATGACTAAGGTCGGTTTGAGCTAGAAAAATATGGTAACCATCCTGAAACGCCTTAGCATGTTGGCATGCAACCGCCAAAGGAAGGTGGGGCCGAGGGAGGCCAAGGGGGGTGCGGCCGCACCCGCCCCCTGGCCACCGCCTCTCGCCACAGCCTTGCTCTGGTGGGCTCCTGGTTAGGCCTGGGCTTGGGTTATGAAGGTGATTGGCCCAGTCTTGATGTTTAGATGGGCGTTCTCCTTTATTCCTTTGCGCGAATCTGTGAATAGGCTTTGTCTTGATTGCGCCTTTTGTCCTCTTTTCCATTGGTTTCCATGAATGTCCTCCTGTAAATCGTCAAACACCAAAACTTGTGGAAATGGTTAGTTCAAAGCCCTATTTCTAGTTTTGGTGTGTGTATGAGTGGATTTTATGTAAATGTTGGTGGTAAAAAGTGTGAGTTAAGGACCGCCAACAAACCACCACTGCTCCAAGCCATCTAAGTGGTGGCAACTACCAAGAGTAACAAGAAAATCTTAGCCCAATCAAAGAACTAATGCCACTAGATGCAAATCAACAAACCAAAGTACTAGATCTCTCCCAATCTCACTTTGGATCAAGCACAAGTCAAGAGATGAGTGGGAGGTGTTCTTGGAGGATCACAAGTGTGTTAGATTGCTTAGAATGCTAAGAGAGGGCTCAAAGATCCGGCCAACACATATAAATAGCACCCCTCCAAAAACAATGGATTTGTTTTTCTTTCCTAAAAGAGTTTCGGTCTAATAGTTTTTTATTATTTCTCTTGTTCTAAGAAATAATAAAAGAAAGAATAAAATATGAGAGAAACGTCCATTGTCTAATGGATAGGACCTCGTAGGGCAGCTTTTGCTAAAACTCGAGCAGTTTCTTGAAAACTTGCTTCAGATATGAAACTTTGGGTATTCAAGTAAGCCCTTGTTATTCCCAATAAGATTACCCGATGATAGATCGATTCATCTACACATATACATAGCACCCCTCCAAAAACTAGCAGTTGGGCTGGCTGGGTGCCTAGTTTGCTCAAGCTCCTGATAAGCTAGTGCCTATCACCACATACGCACTGGAGTAAGCGCTACGACAAAAATGTCCATAGTGCATGCTCCTGTGCCCTTGCGTTAGTACCACTGGATTAATGCGATGGCTTCCCGTGCGCTGGCCCACTTCGAACTAACCATTGAAATCCCCAACGGCTACTCGTAACACATGCTCTGGTGGGTCAGCCTGGTAGACCATCGGATTAATCTGGTGTCCACTAGAGAGGTTCTAAAATTGAGTTTTAGCCATCAGATAACTCCGGTGCTCCACACCAAATCATCCAATGCAGTAACAAAAAGTCCTCTCTATGAACAGTGCTAAAGCATGCTCCGGTGCCTATCAAAGGGTAACCATGGATTAATCCAATGGCTAACCCTAGGCCTCGGCTGATTGACCCTATGCACCTCTACACGTAGCGCATGCTCCGATGGTGCTTGCAGAGACACCACAAACAGCTACTTTCAACCCCATTTTCAAATGTGCTAACTCCCACAGGTGTCCATCATATGTGCAAGTGAGTTAGCATTTTCAGAAACATTTTTCCTAGGGTTTTCACTTGCATCTCATCATGTCACTAGGTATAATGCATATGCAATGCCATTTCACACCTAGTGGCACTTAGATAATCTATTTGACTTTAGACTTCCCATCTTAATAGTATGACTATCTATTCTAAACTTGATCACACACTCTGTTGTGTCTTGACCAGCAAAACAAAAACCCTAGCAATACATTTGCCTTCACTTTATTGGTTTTTGTTTTTCTCTTTCTTCTTTTCCATGTAAGAGCTTTCTTTGATTGGATTGATCACCCTTCATCCATCTCCAATTCTTCCTCTCCACCTTGGTGTGGACCTAACCTAGCTTAAACATATACTTAGCAAAAGATTAGTCCACTAGTTGTCTCAATTACCAAAACCAAACATAGGGCTTTCAGCATGCCTAAGGGCAATATCTCTGAAGAAGACCAGAGAAAATTCTAGGAAACCAACATTATCTTTGTGGGATGCATTCTTGGTATTCTTGTTGACCATCTTGTAGATGTGCACATGCACATAACAGATGGGAAGAAGTTGTGGGATGAACTGAATGCTAAATTCAGTGCATCAGATGTAGGCAATGATTTGTACATCATGGAGAGCTCTCATGACTATAAGATGGCGGGTGACCTATATGTAGTTGAGCAAGCTCATGAGGTATAGTGCATGTCAAAGAAACTTGAACTCCTTAAGTGTGCCATACCTGACAAGTTTGTGGTTGGGTGCATTATTGCAAAGTTGCCTCCTTCATGGAGGGGCTTCGCCACAACTCTCAAACACAAGAGACAGAAAATATCAGTTAAAAACCTTATAGAATCTCTTGATGTTAAAGAGAAGGCTCGGGCTAAGGACACTACCGATAAGGGGACCGAGGGCCATTCTGGCGCCAACACGGTGCAGAAAACACTATAAGTATTTTGTTGATACATGACGGTTTCCTGGTGACGGTTTTTGAAACTGTCATCGCATACAGAATCTATGACGGTGCTATGACAATTTGAAAATGAGGTGCTAGCTCTGTGAAGATCTGGATCATTTGTTGCCTCTCTTAGTTGTCTACGATGGCTGAGAAGATATCACGGAGGGGCTTGAACTAAACGTAAAAATAACTAATTGCATGAAGAGGGGATCGAACTTGAGACCTCTTGTTGGTAAAGAAGTGAGCATTACCATTGAGCTACGAATCTATTTGTGAAGAGGGTTACAGTTTACCCAATATACATAATAGTTTGTAGCTAATCTTATTATATTTGAAGTAAAAAATAAACGCTGTAGTTGTGAACTTGTGAAATGACCAAAACAAATGTTATAGATCCCGTTGAGTTCTACAACTTTCTTGTTGATGAATTTTTCACATATATTGAAGTTGTCATAAATCTTGTAACTAATCTTATGATCAAGTACAATTTCCCTTTTTAATCTCTTGCTAAAATTTATAACTAGTCTTTCTCCCTTATACTAACTCCGAATGTGATGGTTCTTTTTCCTAAAAGTTTCTAAAGTAATGCTCTATCATTTCATTATGATCTTACTGTTTTTTAATTGATGTTTATTGGTTATTTATTTCTCAAGTAATTGGAGAATGAGAGCTTGTCATATTTTAAAAATCAAAATTTTGAATTGTTGAAAAAAAAAACTCGAATGGCAATTTATATGCTTGACAGTGCCAAAAATACTTGAATGATACAACTCGTGGTTTTGGTCGTTTGGTTCCTAGGCATCTTAAAGTTGATTTTCAAGGTATTGGTGGGTTAAAGAAAACCTTTGAAGGTAATTTATCTATTTGACCGTACCAAACATATGTTGTTTTAGTTTACTTGTTTCTACATGTTCACAATTACTATTTATATTTCAAAGTATGGACATCATATTTGTGGTTTTTTATTTGAACCTATCCAAGGTGAATTTGGGGTTTGTGTCTATCATGTATCTGGCATTGACTATTCTGAATTCATATTTAATTTACAGCCAGAAACTAACCGCTTCCTAACAATCATGGTGATGTATTCTATATTAGTCTGTTAGATATCCACTTATAGCTAACACAACAATTAGCAAAAAATAATTACTTCAAAAATTTACTACACAATAACAGTAGTGCTATTTCTAAGCATTAACCATTGATTTTAGGAGAAAAATGTTGACGTGTCATGGCCAGCCACGTCAGGTTCCACCTCACCATGCTGACATGGTAGCGTTGACGTGGAACATGTCCATGACGTTCCATTTCATCACTACACGCTGCATGTAAACCTGTCGAACAACTATTCAATGACTATCAGAGACGTCACCGTTCTAGCGAGGTTGTGACGTTTTTTTGGCTCCAAAGAATTATGACTGGGATTTTATGATCTATTTTAGGACCGTCATAACTAGTTAACTATGATGATTTTTAGGGTGTATATGACCAACTGATAATGTCATATATCAACAGAATCCTTTTAGTGAAAATCTACACATCAAGAACAAAGGAAAGAATAAGCCTTTTAAAGTCAAATCAACAACTACCTTCAAGAAGAAGAAGACTAAAGTAGAGTTGCCTTGCTTCACTTGTGGAAAGCTTGACCACTTTTCCAAGGAGTGTCTGGATCGATCGGACCACAAAGGGAAAAAGAAGAATGTCAACCTCGTGACTTCTAGCAACACTGATGATGGGTATGGTAATCTTCTACTGTTCTTTCATTGTTTCAATCTCCGAGTTGGTGGATTGATACATGTGCTAATGTTCATGTGTATATTGACATCTCCATGGTTTATTCTTACTAGATCCTCCAAGGTTCTTCCGTCGTGATGGGGAATTGGTCACATGCTTCTATTCGTGGTATTGACACGGTAGATTTGAAGTTTACTTCAGGAAAGATCATACAGCTGAAGAATGTGCAACATGTCTCTACCATGAGCAAGAACCTTGTAAGTGCCTCCTTTCTTTTAACAGATGGGTTTAAGGTAGTGTTAGAGTTTAATAAAGTAGTAGTGTCAAAGCATGGATAATTTATTAGTAAAGGCTTTGAGTGCGGAGGCTTGTTCCGCTTTTCTTTAGTAGATTTTTGTAAGTCGGTGAACCATATCTGTGGCACGGTTAATGATAATGTGAATATTTGTTATTCTCGTTTATGTCATATTAACTTTGGTTTGATGTCATGATTGTCCGGCATGAGTTCAATTTCAGACTTCACTGTTGCCAAAGGTTCTAAGTGCTGTAGTTGTGTGCAATAAAAGCAATATCGAAAGCCTCACAAGACAACAGAGGAGTTCAATTTCAGACTTCATTGTTGCCAAAGGTTCTAAGTGCTGTAGTTGTGTTCAATCAAAGCAATATCGAAAGCCTCACAAGACAACAGAGGATAGAAACTTGGCACATCTAAAACTCGTACATTTAATCAACGTGAAATGAATGGTGTGTTGAGTCGCAAGTTAGTATTATGGACCAATCTGTGTTCCCGTAAATCATTAATAGTGCGGCCGCGCCACCATCGGCTAGCGTGGTGCCAGGGCATCTTGCCATCTTGAGATATCTTTTGTAAAAAAAAGAATCCTAAATAATATCCAAAGCTAACTAAGTTCTATGTGTTGGCAATCTTGCACAAAATTTCTTATATAAATATTCGCGATGGATCCGAGACACCTGAAACCCACTCAAAACAGGCTCTGGGTGAAAATTAAACATTTTTATAGTTAATGAGGTGTTAAAGTTACCTAATTTTGTTGTTGGAGGTTAAAATTAGACAATCGTGAGTGTATGGGTCCTTAAATTTTTCATGTCATTTGGGTTCATAAACTCTCAGAGTGACTATTTGAGTCCTTTTAACTTTTCAAATGGTCCATTTGAAGTGTGAAGGTAATTTTTTGAAACGGTAGTGTGAAGATAATTGAACCTAGAGTAGTTTAGAATGAACCACTTAAAGGGCTACTTTGAAAACTTAAATCTCCTTATAATCCATGACTTTTTTTAGGGTGAGAAATTCATAGGGATATTATTTGAATAAATCATTTAGTTATTTATGGAGAGTTTTCTATCTTTGAGTGTGTCTTCCCCTTCTTCCAAATTAAGCCAAAAAGTTAAAGGACTGAGAAAAAGTTTAGGAGCCGCATTTCATTCAATTTATTATCCCATTTGAGAACACTATCAATTCGGGGAGATTTAAAAAAAAACCCGGGAAAAAAATTATGCAGTGGAAAACGAACAAGTGTTTTCGCTCGGAAATTTTGACAGCTTTTTATTGGAAAAAGTCTAGAGATACCCCCCCCCCCCCCCCAGAAAAAAAAAAAAAAAAAAAAAATAAAAAATAAATAAAAAAAAAAAAAGGAAAACAAATAAAAGAAAAGAACAAAACAAAATCAAAAGAAAGAAAAATATGTTAAAAGCAGAACATAAAAAAAGAAAAAAAAAAAAATAAAAAAAAAGAAAAAAAAAAAACACAAAAAAAAAAAAAAACAAAAATAAACACAAAAAAAAAAAAACAAATAAAAAAAAAAAAAAAACAAAAAAAAAGAAAACAACAAAAAAAACAAAAAAAGAAAAAAAAAACACCCAAAAAACAAAAAAAAACAACCCACCCCCCCAAACACAACACACCACCCCACCCCCCCCCCCCCCCCCCCCCCCCCCACCCCCCCCCCCCCCCCCCCCCCCCCCCCCCCCCCCCCCCCCCCCCCCCCCCCCCCCTCCCCCACCCCCCCCCCCAACTATTCATGTGTTTACACCAGATTTTGGCCGATTCATATCTCATAAAATCAGAGCAAGAGACAGCCGGCTGTTGGTATACATCTACAGGAATCACATACAACGATGAGAAGCGAGCGTGCATATAGACAGTGATCGGCTAATGATTATGGAAATATTTAGGCGGTAGCCTGACCGGAGAGACTTTGTGAAGTTTACAATACTCGTGCAAGTCATGCATGGAGTCCAGGAGTTCTAATGCAAAGATTGGCTTCATCGGATTGGTCAGGCAGGAAAAGTTCTTTATTTCGACGGAAGGAGTTACATGCTTGGAGGATTGGACGATGAAGGAATTCAGTGCAGATACAAGGCAAGTCCAAGAGGAGTTATGAAGGCATCCAAGTTCATGCACGTGACCAGCGACGTATTATTTTAGAATTCTTTGGCCGAAGCAATGACCGTGTTTTGCTTTTGTATAACAAATATATATTTCTATTCGGCTTAGGATATGTAATTTCCGTATACGGACCAGGCACGCCCATAAAACTATAAAGGGCAATGGCCAATTGTATTCATCCACAGATCAATCAAAACAGTCTTTACTTTTTCGGCTTCACGCCAACCCTTAGGAGTAGGAGTAATGTAGATTTCGACGTGTTCTTCGAACGAGCAGGGCTGCCATCGGTTAGGTCCAACCTCCGGCTTGTCTGTGAGTACCGTCGCGACTTGTATCTCATCTTGTACGGCTGCCATCATCTTTGATCCCCACTGCAAGTTTGATATAAGTTAGTTATCGATTCTAATCTTGTTTAGTAAGGCTGTCATCATCATTGATCCCCACTGCTAGATTTGATAGAATCACCAGTTATCGAATCTATTGAGATTATTAAGGTTTCCTTGCTGTTTTTGGTAGATTCACCAGTTATCGATCTTGCTATCATTGGTAATTTTACTAGTTATAGCAATATCACCTTCTACCTGGACAAGATTGAGATAGATCGGCATCATATCATATTAATTCGTCGTCTTTGGCTACATCACGCTTAGACTCTATTTTGACCATGGTTTCTACTAGATCGGCTGTTTTATCTCAATTTTGATCGAACATAGCATGCGGTCAAGGCATATTTGATCTTGAGTAGGTTTATTAATTGATAAAGTCTAGTCTATAGTCTACTATTACGGCTGCCATCGCTTCGAATCCCACTGGTAGCACTATAGATTGGAAATTGTCGGTTAATAGATCTATTCGTGGTCAAATATGACTTTCGACCGTTGGCTATCTTGCATCGGCTATTTAGCCGATTGCCTGCGCTTTTATGTTCATAGCATGCTTTCATGATTCTGTTGAAGTATAAATAGATTTATTGACTTTTAAGGTTTAATCTGCTATCTTTATTATAGCTGTCATCGCTTCAAACCCCACCGTTAATGATAATAGGCTAGATTTTATCAGTTTATAGATCTGTTTATATCAAATAGATAATTGTTCA
This sequence comes from Thinopyrum elongatum, assembly GCA_011799875.1. Taxonomy (NCBI): domain Eukaryota; kingdom Viridiplantae; phylum Streptophyta; class Magnoliopsida; order Poales; family Poaceae; genus Thinopyrum; species Thinopyrum elongatum. The sequence goes on along the minus strand of CM022303.1, from coordinate 702,173,128 downwards.
CATGTTACACTCTTTTATTATATTTATCGGCTCAATGTTTTATATTGATCATGCTCTGATTAGCCGGTAATATTTATTTCTATCGCTTTATTGTTGGATATCGACTCCGTAGTCGATGACCATATCAATCGGCTATCTGGCCACATATCTGGAACTGTCCGGTGCAACACCGACATATTCTGCCTTAAACTACTGATTATTCTCTCCTTGTCAATTACAGGGTCAAATTGACTAGCACGCCTTCGGTCTCGAAACCAACCGTCTTGTGTTTAAAGCCAAGCGGATCTGCGAGTAGATCTTTCCGGCTTGCCGTGTGTTGCACGCATCGCCACATTTTTGCGTCAATACACTTTTTGGCACGCCTCGTGGGACCAGAATCATTTGATTCGAAGTCAGCTAAATCAATCATATTTCCTTGCTGGGATCAGCTAATTAATTCAGTTAATTGTTTGAGCTAAATCTTCGGAACTATTTTGAGAACATCAGCCATATTGCCAAGAATTGCCACCGCACAAGGCTTGCAAGCCAACCTTGTTGTACGTGTAATCTGCATAGGGCTGGTTGTGGCATGTGTCAACACGTTGACACTCTAGGTGATAAGCTCAAGAAGACCAAAAGCTGCTGCCGCTGTACTCTACCGCTCAAACAATTATTACCATGTTTGGCTAAGCATACACAGAGATGGCCAGATAGATAATCAATAAACATCCTATGGAAGGTTATCAAAGTGCTGCCATTGTCATCACGCTGCATTAAGTCGGAGATCTAATGAGTATGATTATATTGCATCGGCTAAACATCGGTGAAGTATTGAAAAGTGTTCAGAGCATATTTAAATAGCATTAATATGGTGGCCGATCAGCAAAAATTTGATGGCTTCTTTATGGATATTCTATTAGCTTTTAAATCAGAGTGGGAATGCACAGTCATCAAGCTGACAGAATCCCAAGATAATTGGTCGGGTCATACAAGTCGATGGAGTCTGTAGCCGATCGGCAAGAGCATAAAGCTGATGGTTTGCTGGATAGCAAAGGAAAAGATGACCGAGATTCTCGTGTTGATATGTCCAAACATGTTAATTCAGATATTATAATAGCTGAACTTGATTCGAGTTCGGCTGCATGGTTCGGTCAGGACAAGAAATAAAAATCAGCACAAGACAACTTTCTGGAGCTGGAATTGTCAGAAATTCTTTACGGCATTCGTACTATGCGATTCGTAGATACATGTATGGGGAATTTGCCTTGAATTTATCCATCGGCAATTGAAATGGGCAAGAAGCCGATGCACGCATCCTAAGATTTATGGTTAATAGCCGATGATTATTACGAAATAATAAAAGGAGGATCTAATCTTTCATCGGCTAGATGCATTGAATAATGCTTGGAGTATTATTGTAGAAATGACTGGAGGTACAGGAGTCGTCATAGGAGAAAGTTCAGGAGAGAAATCGGCTGATATCGGAATCCAAATATATTACGACATGGAGTGCATACGTGTGAAGAGATAAATAAATGGAAATTTTGCATGGAGATGGTCAAGTATTCTTTGCACATGTTCGTGCACAACAAAGAGAAGTAGAGTCTGAACTCAGGTTTATGCAGGTCTGCAAGCCACTATAAATAGCCGATAGGCTGAGGAGATATTTCTTCAAATTACCCCACCATCGGCTGAATAGTCCTGAGCAGTAGTCGTCGGCTGAATAGTAAATATTCCCAGTTTCTCAAGCTCATGATGAGGGAGGACAAGGGCTTTATATGTTGATCGGCTATCAGGTGTATCAGCTCAACTCCCAGCAAAGATGAAGACAAAAATTGGTCGGCGATTAAACATGGTTTCTCACCTACCACAATTTGCGTGAATCAACATCGAGATTTATTTTGGGCCGGAGATTATTATTAAATAAGATGCAAGAGTACAACACCTCAAGTTTGCTACGCGCCATCAATCTGCTATTCTCCGGCCATGTGCTGCTGTTGTTCTCAAGAAGAAGAGTCAGGATGTGTCGCTGGACGGCCGTTTAATTTACGCCAAATAGAAGAATTCCAAATTAGCCGGCCATATTTTGAATTTCAGGATTTACAACTCAATATGAGATGCAGCAACAGGTGCATGCAGCAAGAGTTCAGGAGATGTGCACGAAACGTGTAGGAAAGGAAGCCAATCGAGATCAGGATCAAGTTGGCTTATAAAAATATATATGTGCGTGCATATGGCCAGCAGACTGGTTGCATGTACGTGATCGGCAAATTGGTTTCATATACATGCCGATCGTTTCTCCTGAAATAGTATCAGCTGTGAACCTTGACTCCTTAGGACTCAAGATCCATCTGGAATTTTTGAATGGATCCAATACAGAGTCAGCCGACGTCGCACCTTCAGCCAGTAGGGACAGCCGATCTTTTCCTGAGATCAGATGCTCCAATTACATCGGCAGTTGTACATGGCATGTTTGTTCTTCAAGCCGATGGGGCATGTGTGGTGCATCACGTTGAATTGAAGATACGGTTAGAATATGTCAGACAAATCCGCGCGCAGCAAGGTGATATCGTTTCGGACTCAGAAAATTAATGTGGCCAGGGTCAGTAAAGAAGGAAGACAATTTCTCTGCCTTTGTGCAATCGGAGTCATGTTAATAGGTCAGGAGATCAAGCTGGCCGGGGGATTAGTAGTCGTGCGGTGATTAAAGAAGAAATGCCAGGAATTTAAAAAGGATTTTTAGTAGTACACCCATGCATGCATATTTGAAAGCCTTACACACTAGGTGCGAGAAGCATCGGCTTATCACTACTACAGAAAATACTTTCAGTGGCGGCCTATCAGTGGCGGTTTGTATTGAACCGCCACTGATAAGTCTTCACTGGTGGTTCTTGTGTTCACAATAAAATTTAAAAATAAAAGTGTTTAAAACCGCCACTGATAGTCCACATCAGTGGCGGTTTTTGGCTTAAACCGCCACTAAAAGTACGGTGACATATCAGAGGCGGTTCAAGCCTCAAACCGCCACTGATGTGGACTATCAGCGGCGGTTTGTGGCTTGAATCGCCACTGATATGCCCAGTACAGAAATATATACTACCGAGTTTGCTCTCCTTGGCTTCTTCACTCCTATCTCGAGCACACTCAGTCAAGGAGACATCTCTCCCTCCATTATTGTGGTCATTCTTCACCAAAATGCTCAATGAAAGTCTTAGATTTTCAAGAATGGCCATAATCTTCTTACTTTAAGGTTAGTAACAAGCATCATCTTTTCAATTTGTAGCTTTCCAATTGATTTTTATGGCTAGATTTATTGATTTTCATTCTTATTGTTTCTCTATTTTAGAGACCTTTTTTCAATTGGATATTGAGCAAGACATTCTTTATATTTTGAGGTGAATCCATCTTCCAAAAGGTTGGTGATCTATATATGAACCCATTTTATTTCGTAATTAACAAATGACATGGTAGTTTCAATTTCCATTTTGATGAACAAATCCATGTGACACCTACCAACCAACCAATTGTTTGGAGCTATATATGAACCCATTTCATGATTTTTCTGTGAACTGATATGACTTTGTAAAGTTTATATAAATTAAAAAAAGTAAAAATATCGTCACTGGCGGTTTTATAAAACCGCCACTGATGGAGGTTTTCTAATTCAAATTTTTGTTTTTAATTATTGTCTCCATTTTTATGTGGCATGACGTATAATAATTGTTTTTGATTTGTGATTTATATTTGTTTGTTATCAGACTACCAAATTGAATTTGCCTATAATTAGTGTAAAATAATAGTTTTTCAAAATAGTAAAATAAATTGCACTCTCTCCAAATTTATGTGGCATGAAGTCGGAATATTTTTCTGTGCAGATATGGATCGAGGGTGGATGTACGACCTGCCATCTACAGATGTGCGGTACTTGATGGACATTAGCAACTTCATCAAAGTTGCAATAGCCGATGTCGGGGAAGGACAACTTGTATTTTGCCCGTGTAAAGATTGCAAAAATCGCAAGAAATTGGGTAACGTGGAGCAGATACGGTGTCACTTGATTATCAGGGGGTTCATGAGATACTACGCAGTATGGAGTATGCATGGGGAGGTTGGTGAGAATTTTCCAGAAAAAAGCAATGACGATGTAGCCATGCCTGACGTAGCCCTCCACGAGGTTGTTACTAACTACGACCTAACGAGTATCAACACGCAACCTGTGGCTACTGATGACGATGTGTTTAGGAATACGTTAGCTTATGGCACCGAGGATAACGATGGCATTTCTCAGCTGCTACGTGACGTAGAGGGCGGATTTCTTAGTGCTAAACAGTTGAAAAAGCTAGAGAAAATGAGAAGGGATGGCAAAACACCATTGTATCGGGATTGTCCGATGAGTAAACTGGAAGCTAACATCATGCTATTAGTGTTCAAATCTATGCATGGATTGAGCGACAAAGGATTCGATGACTTGTTAGTTGTGGTGAGGAAATTGCTCCCAAACCCTAACGAATTACCAGAAAAGACATACCTGGCCAAGCAAACGATCTGCCCAATCGGCCTGGAGGTTGAAAAAGTCCATGCCTTTTCCAATGATTGCATGTTGTGCCATGGAGACAAATACATGGACTTGGATGCGTGCCCAGGTGTAAAGCTCCTCGGTACAAGGAAGGACCGTCAAATGAGGGTACCAAGACTAGAGGAGGGCCCGTAAAGGTCGTTTGGTATATCCCTGTAGCTCCACGCGTGCATAGGTTGTTTGCAAATGCAAAGTCAGCCAAGCTGTTGCAGTGGCATGGCGAAGAGCATAAGAAATATACAATGTTGAGGCATCCCGCCGATGGGTCGGACTGGAGGACGGTTAATACTATTTTCTATAAGAACATCGGTGGAGAGGTAAGGCACCTTTGGTTTGATTTGAGCACAGATGGGATGAATCCTTTTGACCAGGTTAGAAGCAAGTATAGCACCTGGCCAGTGACGCTGTGTATATACAACCTTCCACCAAGGCTTTGTATGAAGCGGTCATACATCCAGATGCCACTATTGATCCAAGGACCAAAACAACCTGGGAATGACATCGATGTGTTTCTGGAACCGGTTATCGATGAACTTGTAGATATGTGGGAAAATGGTGTGAAGGATGTTTGGGACGAGTACAAAAAGGAACATGTCACGATCAAGGCAGTGCTTATCTGTACAATCACTGACCTGCCAGGACGAGGTTGCTTGTCCGGAGAGAAGACAAAAGGATATACTAGATGTGTTGAGTGCTTGGACGAGACCAATGCGGTATTTCTACCTGAAAACAAGAAGATGGCTTATATGGGACACCGTAGGTTCTTACCTAAGGGTCACTAGGAACAGAAAAGATTTTGATGGGACTATTGAGAAACGTGGACCTCCTGATTATTGAGACGGGACTGAGATACTTCGAGAAGTAAGCAAACTCAATGTTGTCCTTGGGAAGGGGGAAGGGGATGTATCAGCGCCAGCCGAGGCTATCTGGAAGAAAAAATCGGTTTTCTGGAAACTACCATAGTGGCCCCTTTTGAGTATACGTCACTGTCTTGATCCCATGCACATTACTAAAAACGTGTGTGCTAACACACTCAACACCTTAATGAACACCGCGCGGGGGGGGGGGGGGGGGGGGGGAGCGAAAGATTCACTCGCAACACGCCAGGACATGCAAGCCTTGGGACTCCGGAAAATTCTAGAGGATGGACAGCTGAAACTTCCGGTTGCATCATGGACTTTGAAAAAGATAGAAAAGGAAATGCTCATTTCTTTCCTCAATGAACTCAAAGTCCCGACGGGCTACTGTGCGAACCCGAAGAGGCTAGTGAACATGAGAGAAGTTAAGTTTAACTATGGATGTATGAAGGCCCATGACTGTCATGTCATTATGACTCAGCTACTTCCAGTTGCCTTACGTGGTATCCTACCCGACAAGGTCCGCGCCCCAATCATAAAGCTGTGCTCGTTCTTCAACGCGATATCAGAAAAGGTCATTGATGTGACCAAGCTGGACCAGTTGCAGCGAGACATAGCCGAAACTCTCTGCAGGCTTGAGATGCATTTCCCGCCGACTTACTTCGATATGTCAGTGCATTTGCTTGTTCATCTTGTTGACCAAATTAGAGCCCTTGGCCCAATGTACCTGCATCAGAAGTTCCCTTTCAAAAGGTTGATGAAAGGTTTCAGGTGGTATGTTAGGAACAGATTCAGACCAGAAGGGAGCATGGTAGAAGGATGGACAACAGAGGAGGCCATTGAGTTATGCACGTATTATCTGGAGATAAATCGGGTGTGAGTTCCAGAATCTCGTCATGAGGGAAGACTAGGGGAAAAAGGAACAATCGGTGAGAAATCTATCGTAGTAGATGACGCAGTTGCTTTTAGACAAGCACACTTCGCTGTTCTCCAGCAAGCCAAGGATGTGATGCCATACATTGATGAGCACAGACAGTTGCTACAAACTTTACATTCCAATAGGTCGTAGGCTTGGCTTGATAAAAAACATAAGGACAAATTCGGCAACTGGTTACGACGCCACTTGATTGGCACAACGACGGGTTCCCAGCTAGATCTCTTAGCCAAGGGACCTTCAACTACGTTGCTTAAATACCAAGGGTATGACATCAATGGATTTTCATTCTACACAAAAAAGCAAGATGGAAAGAGCACCTACCAAAATAGTGGTGTTAGTTTCGATGCCCATGATGAAATTGTCAAGGTGGAAGCGACGTACTATGGTTTCATAGAGGAGATATGGGAGTTAGACTATGGTCGGCTATTGAAGGTCGCTCTTTTTCGCTGTCAGTGGGTCCGTCTCGAGGAAGTCTCCACCGACAATGATGGGTTCACTACCGTTGATCTAACCAAGACCGCATACAGAGACGACCCCTTCGTTCTTGCAAAAGATTTTATGCAAATATTCTATGCAGGGGACAACAAGACAAAAGGAAGACTACAAGTAGTCATGCAAGGGAAAAGGAAGATTGTCGGTGTCGAAGGAGTGATGGACGAAGAAGACTATAGGGGTTATCAGGAAATGACTCCTTTTGGGGCGAACGTAACCCTACCTATCCTTGAAGAGGGTGACGAACATGCTTACGTTCGGCTTGATCACGATGAGGCCATTATTGTTCCTGCACCATAAATAGTTAGATTATTATTAACTATGCAATAATTATTGAGCTGTTGAATGAGCACTAAATATATATTTAAAATTTTGTGGCACTCTCTATAATTTCACTAATGACTATGTAATCATTAAGCTCAGCATGGAAAGTCAGGTGGTGGTGTGTATGGTGTCGTGGTGGTCGAGGAAAAAATAAATTTTAATACTATCAGTGGTGAGCACTGAATATATATTTTTAGTATATTTTACTGAAGACACAAATTAAATGCTAATACTATCATTTGGCATTACGTATTGAATATTAATTAATTAACATAAGATTAATGAATTAATGATGATACTTTTGAATTAATGTGGTCATTACGGAAAAGACGAGACATATCAGTAATGAGTACTATCACTGGCGGTTTGTTTTCTAAACCGCCACTGATGAGTACTATCAGTGGCAAACCGCCACTGATGAGACATATCAGTGACGGTTTGTTTTCCAAACCGCCACTGATGAGTCATATCAGTGGCGGTTTTCATAAACCACCACTGATGAGTCATATCAGTGGCGGTTCTTTTCCAAAACCGCCACTACTGAGAAAATCCTGCTCCCATCTACCCCCACAGCAGCATTGCTCCCACCTACCATGACACCTCACGCCTATAAAATGGCGTCCGGCTGAGAGCCTCTCCACGGCCTAGGCTTCTGCTGCTTCACCACTCTGTTATTGTTTGCCTAGTTCCAACCTATATGGCCTCTATGTGGGAGAAAGCCCTCCACATACAAATTTTATTATCCGTAGTCAGCAATGGTGCACACAAGAGGTGCTAGAAGAATATTTCTGAAGATAGAGCCACGCAGGAGTCTAGGGACGCTAGGTGTCATGCTCGTGCAACGTAATTGTTGCATGGGCTGACCGCGAGGTTGATGGATCCATCCCACCTGGCAAGAGGCATTGGTTTATCGGAGGGGCATGGGTTCATCAGTGCCTAGCAGTGCCCCCATAGTCTCTAGAAGGCGAAGCTCGTCAGCCATCTCCAACCTCTTCTGTCGCCTGTTTGGCCCGAGCTTGGTGCAAGAAGAAGGTTTCTGAGGTGGTTATTTTATAATGTGTTGGTACCCTTTGATTGTAACATTGACCTAGCCAGAAAAAGGTCTTTGTTATCTATAATTTATTTTAGTGTAATGTCTTTGTTATCGTATACGTAATTTTCGCCTTGTTTGTCTGATGGTTTCTGGGCTGATAAGCTGGCTTATGATATTTTGTTGTGAGAGAAAAATATTGTACCAGATGATTTAATTTATTATCTAAAGTCATGGTGCAATATTTTGTATGTTGTTTATAGCCATATGAAATAATTCAACTGATACGAAAATTTTCTAATATTAATTGAGAATTAATTTTTGGATGCAGTATTAATGATTTTATTACGCATTTCAAAAAATTTATAGCTGCATGCATGTAACGTCATTTATTGCTGCATGCATGCAGCGTAGGAGCAGCAGTGGCGGTTTTAGTAAAAAAAACCCACTGATACTGTCCATCACTGGCGGTTTCAGTAAAAAACCGCCACCGATAGTGATTATCGGTGGCGGTTTTGAATACAAAACTGCCACTGATGTGCCTGCCCATCTATAAAACTACACGTGTGTGACACTTCCAACTTCATCCACGAACACTCTCACTGGCACTCTCACTTGTCACTTTCAGTTCTCACTTTTTTCACTCTTCCGCCACCTTGCTCTAGGTGTTTTTGGAGATGTCGAATGGCTATGGTTATGGTTATAACAATGGTAACATGCTATTTTTCATTAATTCTCTCTAGCTACGACATGTCTGAATATTTTTTTTTTCACATGTTATGCATTCTATATTTATTTGGCTTTTTTTTGGGTTTTGTCAGGGATGATGAATGGACCTCCCCCACAACAACAACCAGGTTTTCACCCTGACGATGAACCATTTGATCCAGACGTGGTCATTCAAGCACACCCTATTCCAACTATTGTATGAAATATCTGACCTCTAAATTTTGCGTGCATCCTAATATATGTCTAGTTTAATTTCCATAATAAGTCTTATTTTATAATATATATCATTATTGTTGCATATGTCGCAGACTATATCCCCGATAGACTGGCTTCAATCAGCACTTTACTTGCTCCTGGTGTCGGACATCTTTGTCAACACGAGAAGTGATGATTATGGCCGCCTATGGACGTGTGATGTCAGCTTTGATATCCCTACGAGGGGTCCATGCATCAGGGCATCGCACAGAAATAGTGCGTAGGGGACGACCGCTTCCGACTAGGATTAGCGCTGAGTTCTATACCGTGATGCTTTGTTTATAGGCACTTTAGCGCACTGGCTAGCGTGTGCCTGATTACTCGTACTTCAAGATACAAGTATTACGTGAGCGTAATCCTGACGTGGCGCAAGTAAGCGGAAGGATCGCGAGCTACAACTAAATGGATGTGGTAAAGTCGTCTCTAATATTAGAGTCATGTTTATTTATTGTTAATAGTGTATAAACACTATCTGATTTTTTTTTCTTTGCTAACAAATTTTGCTCCATGATTTTACGTATGCTGCATGTGGTTTGCACGTCATTCTAGAGCAAGCTATTTCGCAGCTGGGGTATGCCTGGGACTACAATGGACACCAGTACACTACACATGGACACCAGTTCTGCATAAAAATTACGCAGAGGGTGTTAGTAAATAGCCCGGTAGTAGGTTACATCTATGGGCATTGTGAGGCAAGAGAGAGTGCACTAATGTGGGCATTGACCTATATAGACGAGGTCCGCGGATACAGAATCCATGACATATATTACTTTGACTGGTTACAAATGAGTGGTGTGCACTAATGTTTATTTAGATTTGTACGGTTTATGATTACCCATGTTTGTACGTCTTAAGTAATACTATCAATAAATGATCAATATGTGCTCTCTACCACTTATCAATGAATCTTGATGTCCTCTACCACTTTGGTTGTTGATCACTTTTTCATTCCAGACCATTTACGTAATATCAAATATATTTGTAATCATTTCTAAGATATACTAGATGATTTAATTTATTATCCAAAGCCATGGTGCAATTTTTTGGATGTTGTTTATAGCCGTATGAAATGATTCAACTGGTACGAAAATTTTCTAATTCTAATTAAAAATTAAATTTTGGATGCAATATTAATCATTTTATTACGCATTTCAAAAACTTTATTGCCGCATGCATGTGGTGTCATTTAGTGCTGCATGCATGCAACGTCAGGAGCATCAGTGACGGTTTTAATAAAAAACCGCCACTGATACTTTCCATCACTGGCAGTTTAAGTAAAAAACCGACACTGATAGTGATTATCAGTGGTGGTTTTGTATTCAAAACCCCCACTGATGTGGTTGCCTATCTATAAAAGCACACATACACTCCCAACTTCACTCATGATCAGGAAAATCTGAGATTTGGTATTCGCCTGAAACTTTTTCTCTGGCTTCCACATGCCACTCGTGGATGGGACACGAAGTTTCGGATTTTTCGGAGACGGTTTGGTACTTTCTACGGTTTAATGAATTTCCGCGCGACGGCACTGACTAAGTAGAGGTTGACCTGAGGCTGCCCCCGAAACGATCCGGAATGGTACCGAGATTTTACGTTGGGCCCCACATGGCCTAGTGAGCCGACTGTGGTCGAGGCACATGCAGAAACCCAACGTTTTCAAGGCGGAGTTCAAAATCATTTCTCTTTTTTTGCCCCCTGAAAATGTAATAATACCAGAAAATGATCAGGAAAATCTGAGATTTGGCGTGGGGCCTTGCTTTGGGTGCAAATTCTTGCCAGAAAAGTTTCAAGCCATTTCGACATAGCCGGTATAGACATGCTTCACAAATCGGATGCGCCCGTTCATGGAACCCTGACTACAACTACTGGGTTCCATAGGATCTTCTGCATTCCGGTCTCGTGTTCGCCTCAAACTTTTTCTCAGGCTTCCACGTGCCACCCATGGATGGGACACGAAATTTCGGATTTTCCGGAGTCGGTTTGGTACTTTCCAAGGTTTAAATGAATTTCCGCGCCTTTTTTATTGGGAAAAATCTAGAGGCAAAACTTTCTACTACGATATCTTGGATTATGTGCTAACTGTATAGATATAATTAAAAAGAGTACAACAAAACTGGTTTTTACATTTTATGATTTCTCTGCGAACTACTATGACTTTGTAAAATTTATATAAATTAAAAAGTAAAAATAGCATCAGTGGCGGTTTTTGAAAACCGCCACCGATGACTAAGCATCACTGGCGGTTTTTGAAAACCACCAGTGATCCATTGATGCCTGAGCATCACTGGCGGTTTTTGTAAAACCCCAATGATGTCTGAGCATCAATGGCAGTTTTGGGCTCAAAACCGCCACTGATGTGGCTATAATAAAAGGCCCTTTCGTTTCCTCTATTCTCTTCCCGCCCGCACGCCCACCCGACCGCGCGCACGCCCGCCCGGCTGCGCCCGTCTGCCCCGACCCGACCCACGCCGGCTCTGCCTCGCCCCGCCCCGGCCGTCCCGGCTCCACTCCGCCACGCCGCCATCTGCCCCGACGCCGTTAGGAGCTGCATCGCCATTGAGGAGCGCGCCACCGGCTTCCCCACTCTCCACGGTGAGCCCTTTCTCAGTGTCCTCTATGTGTTCGATGAAATGCCCCTTAGGAAACATAGCACAGTATTCAGTTTTTTCCCCATGTTTCATCAAGATAGAAGCTGATTTTGGTGTTGCTCAAAAAATAAAGTTTGAAGTTCATAACTTAAACTACAAATCGAACATATAAAGTATGCTGGGGTGGTAGTCACAACCACAGCCTCCATGTCGGCTGTGAATAGTGGCGAGTGGGCGCTACATGTGCGCGCGCTAGCGATCCCTGGCCGAGCGAAATCCCTGGCCGCGCCCTTCCTCCTCCCTCTTGCCGCCGCCTCCTCTCCTCTCCCCTGTCGCCGCCGCCCTCCCCTGCTCGCTCGCCCCGGTCGTCGCCTCTTCTCCACCCCTGTCGCCGCCGCCCTCCCCTGCTCGCTCGCCCCGGTCGTCGCCTCTTCTCCACGGCGACGAGCGCCCTCCGCTTCCTCCATCCCCGTCCCTGTCGCCTCGCATCCCTCGTCCCCTGATCGCTCGCCCTGGTTGCCGCCTCTTCTCCACGGCGACGAGCGGCATGGCCCCGTCCACGAGAGGAGCAAAAGGCCCGTTTCAGCCGCCGCGTGTCGTGGTTCCGGATCGGCGCAGGTCGCCGCCGTGGGAAAGCAAGGGTGGCCTGGTCTTCTGGTGCTTGTGGTGGAGCAGGGGCGGGTGATGAGGTGGCTGTGGTAGGGGAAGGAGGAGGCCCTTTTCCTTGCTCACCACATCCAGTAGGAGGAGGAGGTCCTCGTCATCCACCACAACCGTCAGGTTCGCAGTCATCGCCTAGGTCCAGTGCTCCGGTTTGGCTTTTCCCCCTGTTGTTTTATTCCCAAATTTCATGTGGTGCTCCACTTTCCCCGCTGTGTTCGTCATCTCAGGGACTTGCTGGCACTGGATCCAGTGGGGAGGAAATCCTTTAGGCATTTGATTGTTGTGGGATTCCCACACATCTTGCATGATCAGCACGCCATTTTTTTTCACACACAAATATGCTTTGATTTCTGAATCAGTGCCGAACAGTGAACTACACCATTCTATAATACTTCCATAACCAAAGATACATTGTTCGATGACACTGATCTCTCTTTCTTAGTTGTTACAGAATAAAGGTATTGTGGACAATTAGCTTTGGGGCATATCCCAATTACACTTTCCAAGAAGAACATTATTAAAGTCTACACTTTTTTAGGCAGATGTAGCTTAACACCTTCAAATTATTAATGTGGTGTCACTTTTCTTTAGGTGACGAATCATCCTGATAACCAGGTTGAGTGCATCAGCTACTGCCATGGCAATGGATTTAACTAATGCAAACTAATAAGGCACTACATAGATTGATTTCGTTTCCAGGTTATAACTTTTACGGGGTGCAAGTGCTTCAGAAAATCCGTGCTGCTTGCTGGAACCAGTTGTTCAAGGTAAAACCAGCAAAGTTCTCTTTGATGTTCTTTACATTAGATTAACCTATTTCTTGCAAGATCCCGACGCGGATTTAACTTGGTTGCTATAAGATGGAAGGGTCTTCGGCCGGAATCTCCATCAGTTTGCGTCCTTAGGCCATAATCTCCATCAAATTCCGTCGAAATTTGCACGAAGCGTCCAATGTCGCCACCGAGTTTGCCGGAGGAACAAGAACATCGGTCGAGCCGTGCAATGTCGCCTGCAGCGGCTACACCAGAGGTATTTATCCCCTTGAAAGCTAATCACCTCTGTCTGCGGTGATATATACTGTTATGCAGGCAGTTTTCTTGCCACTTACCAGTAACCGGATTTGATGCTGCATTGGCCAGTTATTAGATCCTCAATCTGTTCCTTGCAACGTAGGGTCAGATTACCTGAACTTGTCTGCATTTTCCTCATTGTTGCTATGTGTAAGGATCACACCAAATCAGACGCTGCACTTGAACACTATAAACAGCAGATCAGATTTGTTGTTGTCCGGATAAATGTTCAGTCATTCCCTATTGGAACAATCAAATCTTGATGTCGATTCCCAATTGATTTTCCTTCTACTTACTAACTTAGGTAAAGCCAGGTTAATGTTGTTCTTCAACATCAGTTTTACACTCCATGTGAATACTAGAGCTTTGCTAGCTACAAACTGCTGAGCTAACAAGGACAGATAATTATTGTAGAACTCCATGCATTGGTTTTGCTGTCTTAAGTGTGTACAAAGTTTAGTCGGCGTAGTGTGTATATCATTCTGATTAATTTCAGCTAATCAAGCTGATGTGAGCTAACAAGGACAGATAATTATTGTAGAACTACATGCATTGGTTTTGCTGTCTTAGGTGTGTACAAAGTTCAGTCTGCGTAGTGTGTATATCATTCTGATTAATTTCAGCTAATCAAGCTGATGCTGTAGCATTGGCCATTACTGATCTTCATTTGGCGCATTTATGCTCAAGTTAGCTGCATGTATTCCACAGGGCCACATGAACAAGGATCATGCGGACGATACAAAACTCATCGTGCAACACTCAACCTCTGTTAAGGCAAGTACAATATAGAGCTTACTTGCGTGATATCTGGTCATGAATGCGACTCTGCAAGATATACTAGAAAACAAGTTGTAGCTATATTAGTTTGTGAAACAGGTATACTATTTATCTTCTGTTCATTCCATACTTAAGTTTCTTTTTGTAACCAAATAACTGTAGTATTTTAGTTATTGGATGGTGTGTGCTCGGTCACAATGATATATTTAGTTGAAGAGAGGAATGTTTTAGTTCAAGCATATGATTCCTACTTTTGGTTCCAAACATTAGATAAAAAAGGGCAAACATCACACAGAGCTATGCAAGTCTTGACTCAGAAAAACAGGTGCACATCAAAATTTATAAACCAGTTTACCAATTTAAAAGGCAATTGGTTTTATAATGCAGTCTCTGTTTATGTGCTTAGTCTCTTGGGCACGATGAACTATTATAAATTCGGTGTGCTGAGTCTGCAACATGAACACTTGGGTTCAGACTTTTAGCATTGCAATATACAGTTTGTCACAGCTAACTACTGACAGACTATGTAATGTCCGTGCTAACTACTGGCACACTATGTAATGTCCGTCTTTTTATAGTAGTTGCACATAGCACATGAGTTCTATTTTTTTACAGTAAACACATCTATGTCTTGTATCACTCTTCCATTTTCTTGATTTGGACACTTCTATACCTTGACCAAATGTTAATGTTTCCATTTAAATATATTGAGGGATGAAATATGTAAGTTATTTCAGGTGGATTTTGCTTCTATTCTGGTTGTGGATAGCCTTTGTATCAATGTGAAGGTAACAACCCTCTCAAAGATTGGCTCAATTTCAGTACTTTCAACTATTTTTCATGCATAGGCATATAACTGATGAGATAAATAATAACAGTAAAAATGGAGGTGACTGGGTAGCAGACTGTTCATTATAACAACAACCAAGAGTTGGACTGACTAAGGTTGAATCCATATTCATTGTAGATTCAGCATGGTACTGCAGTAGTGCTTGTTTAGTACTCCCTCTGTACCATAATATTTGTCTTTTGAGCAGCTTAATTTGAGCTGCTCAAAAGACAAATATTATGGTACAGAGGGAGTAATTAGTAATCTTACTCTAAGCATAATAGTGGTCAATCTGCTCACCTTTTTATATTTACCTACTTGATCACTTTAGTTTACTCCCATAAAGTCTGTTTAGCCTGGCTACTATGCATGTTGTGTCCTATTGCTTAGCGAACTATCATTAAAATTCGAACACAATCTAGCTTGGTGCAAACTGATTCTGTAGCTTGGTGCTACTTTATGAGGCATTTGGTAGTGATAAAATATCTTGCTTTTGGTGCCAAGTTTGCTTGCACCAATTATATGTGTAACAATTAGAGGGGAACTTTTGGAACTCATACATTCTATTTCAGTTAATGTTCGAAGCAACTTTCCTGTGTGAATCTGATAATCTCACTGAAACTTGTGTTTCATTGTGTATATTCAGCCTATCGAGTCAAGTTTCAGACTGATCATGTATCCCCTTGATATTCACTGGATGGAATCCCCTGTTTTACTCAGACTGAACCTTCTACAAACATTGGAAAAGCAACAGTAATAAAGATGGACAGAAATTCCAAAAATAAGGTTAGTTCCTTTTTGTTCCGTATCATTCTCTTTACCGTTCCTTTTGGTACTATACTCCAAAAAAGAGGCAATTAAAAATATTTAGGTCTACTGAAAAGTAATTCTGGAGCTCGCAGAGTCCACATTTTTCAGATTTGCAGTAGAATTCGCTTTTGGTTTACATGATATTGGCTGTATCTCCCTGACAACTCCTACTCTTCGGTTGGTGCAGGTGTTTTTTTATGGATGCAGCTGGTTGCGATGAAGCTAAACAAAAAATAATGCTATCACTTATTACCTTTGTCCTTCAAATTTGAGTATAGGCCTGCGAAATAATGTATATTTGTGTCTCATTGCTCCAGCATGGTCAATAAAGATATGTTGACCCAGGAAATGTGGGTTTATCATAAGTTCTACTGTATACGTTGATATATGAAATATGACATTTCCGGTTATATGCTATCACTTATTGCCTCTGTCCTTCGCATTTGAGTATAGGCCTGCGAAATAATGGTGTATTTGTGTGTTGATTCGTCTGTTTTCCTTCATGTTCTGGTTCTAAGGTACCAGGACAGACCCAGAGTTATTTGTAAAAAAGTGCTTTCCAGTGTACCAATATTTTGTATCCTTTCTAATGCTTAAAAAAGAGGCGAATGATTCTTTTAGAATATGTAATATCCGACAGTGTAACGCATCTTAAGAGACTACTAAGTTATCCTGTGTAATTGGCACGCCCTACTTTTGTAGTCATAAATATATCATGTGCTGCTCCATACAGGTGATACATTGCATTTACCATAGTATTTGATTACATATGATAACATAAAATCTGTTTTTTCCTTAGCGGTTCGGCACAATTAGTGCATAGAAACAGAGTACAGGGAAATTGATTAGATGCATTAGTTAAGAGCACTGATTTTTTTGGAAAGCTTCATCATGACATCGATCTTGGTTTCGCCTTACTGCCACTCAGAGGTTGTATGGAGCATCGAGGATTTCAGGCTTGGGGTGGCCACGTGTTGAAGGATAGCAGAAGAGTTGGATGTGTTCTGCAGAGACCAGGTGATCAATGTCGTTGCCGACAGGTACTTGAAGTACACACTTCTAAATTTGGTCATTTATTTATCCTCATAGCTGGTTCCATTGATACTTTTTCTTAGAAACATGATCAAAGATACAAAAAGTTTTACTTCTGAAGCAGAAGTGGCAGTATAGTGTGCATGCCCTATTGACCTGTTCATGCCAATGGCAGAAGTATCTGATTCATCCGACCTAATTCAAGTTAACTTGAGTGCAGCAGTACATAAACATTCACTTACAAATTCTGCCCCAAATGGACAGTAATAGTAGTACGCGGGCAGTGTAAAATGTGTTTTTGTTAGTTCAGTGAAAATTAGAGATCAACCTAATGATACTTCATTTTTATTCTAATTTGCCAAATGCTATTAAGGAAATGAAGTTTCTTCCTCGATCAAGTTATCAGTCCTTGGTTCACTCTCGCCCTTTGCGCCATTGGCGCAACGGGTCATCTAGTTTGATTAAAGGTCCAACATCACAACTGTTGTAGAAGCTTTAGTGTTTTTGGGTCAAAACAGCAACTTCAAAATGATTGTTACACAAGTTTCAAGAACTTAGAAGAATTTTTGGATATATCATGAACATAAACCATAACTCATTTTGAAGCTATATGTTTTGGAATGCCCATGAAAGAACTAAACATCCTTGAATGACATAGCAATCTCAAGTTAATTTGTGTAAATATTTAGGCAACAATGGCATGGTATGTAGTGCATGTTGGCCGAAATCCTAGGATCTACATGTCATGGGAAGCTTGCTATGCTGAAGTCCATCGTCACCCAGGTGCTTTGTACAAAAAATATAACATAGAAGCTGAAGCTTTGAGAGCCTTCTATGCTGTAAGGAGTCCAAATCATGGCCCAGTAAAGAAGAAATTGTAGATTGAGAGAAGCCAGTTGTCGGCGATATGAAGTTCAGGAGACTGGGTTTTTTTCTTGGAAAGATGTCATAATTTTAGTCCAAGTTATGGTCATTGTATTTTTTATTAGGAAGTTAATGTAGACTTTGTTTCGTAGAACATGATATGTAGAAATGGTACTATATGTTGGCTAATGGACTTTGTTTCGTATTAATGGTACTAGTTGTTCTATGCAGTCACCTAAATATCATATGCTAACTGTAACCAAACACGCGCCATTCAATCACTGACCGCTTGCATGTCCACAGTCATGACTCGTTGTCACCAATTTACGAGTCAACCAAATACGGATGGGCAACAGGAAGAAGCGTCCAGGACGAGATAGCCTCAAGATCTGAGAAACGGTGGAGGGGGCAATGGCGAAGGTGACCAAGAAGAACCATGGACCCCTAGCTCTTGTCTCCGGCTCAACCAAGATGACGAGGTAACTTAGGTCATAACTAACGCGCCAGGTACACATGCTAATTTAGTGAATTGGGTCTTAGCTTTTTTTGGTTTCTCGAGCAGGTTCTACCGGATGTCGGAAGTGGCTCGGGTAGCAGAAGGAAAAGGCGTGGCCAGACAAAGCTTCCTGCGAGTACTAAACACTGGCACATCGCTGAGTTTGACCAAGTAGGGGAGCCGGTAGATCTCGTTGAATCGATGGGCCCATACAAGAGTATCCTCGATCGGGGCACTTGTAAGGGACTACATCCCATTGAAGTACAGAAAGTGGAATGGGAGTGAGGATAACCCGTGGAGAGTTCCCGAAAGTGAGAAGGAAGCAATTTGGGACAGGTTCAAAGGATTTTTCACTTTCCCACCTGACTTTGATGAGCCCACAGTGAAGAAACATGCCAAAGAACTCATGGGTATAGCGTTTAGAAATTTCATGGTGAAAATGCACAAGTTAGTCAAGGCGGGTAAACAACCAGATTTTGACAATGGAGAATATCCGAAGCAGAAGGACTTCTGGGAGGAATTCAAGGAATACAAGCTACCTGAGGAGGCCTTGGCTGCAAGCGAAAGGAATAAGGCAAACTCGCTTAAGGCCACCAATCCTCATCACCTCGGCTCGCGTGGCTATGTCAGGAAGTTGCCTGAATGGGACATGCAAGCTGAGAAACTTGAACGGCGCCGCGTAACGCTTCAGACTGCCGATTGTAGCTCAAATCGGCACGTTACATTCTCAAGAGGGGTGCACGCTATAACGAGGATGGGTTCCTTTCCTCCACTAGTGAACCCGTGACTAAGATCCTCCAGAGGGTGTCGACAATAACTGAGGAGGTAAGGTAAGGCAGACGCCAGTCCGATAGGGAGAATGATGTGCTCACCCAAGCACTTTGAACCAAGGAGCACCCTGGCCGCACCAGAGGAGCCGAGGTTGTTCCTTGGCAACTAGCATTTGAGGGTGAATCCTCGTCCTATTGGAGCCGGAGGAGGGCTAGAAGCCAACACGAAGCAGAGTATGAACTACGCCTGAAGGAAATGGAAGCACGATTTGAACAACGGATTGATATGGCAGTTCAAACACGAGTCGATCAAGTTATAAACTCCATGGGATCGGCACAACCAGACCCTATTCCGACTAGCATGAGCCCATTGCTCAAGGGTCGCAGTAGCTGTGGATCGACCCCATTGCCGATGGACGTAGAAGAGGCAAATGCACCTCATCTGGTGGACGACATCAACGAACCAGTGAATGTCAAGCTGTACATCCGTCAGCAATGGACAACTGACAAGGTGGCGGTCGGCCAGGCGTTTCCACGAGGAGACGGAAGCATTCATGGCCACCCAATTCCACCTGGGTATGCCAAGGTCAGCATTGATGCGATCTTGGATAAGAAGTATAACAAGATACACATTGATTACCCCGTAGAGGAAGACAGGCCGCGTCTTGTTCAAAACAAGGGCAACCCTTGTGGCTTGGCGTAAACGCTTCATTAAGCTTGATTCGCAGCTGTCTTCGGATGATGAAGACGACGACGAATCTTCACCTCCTAGGGCACAAACGCTGCCTAGAGATCAGCCGCCTCCATCTCCCTCTCCATCACCCCCAAGAAAAGTGATGTCTCCTCCTCCACCCCCGCCTTGACCCAACACAAGATCAGCATCAACGTCAGCCTTGCAAAAAAGGTCATCGGCTTCGTTATGTAATGTTCCCAAAACGGATAAAAAATCAAAGAAGCCGGTGGACGGGAGCATTACAGGGTTGATGGGAAAAAAGAAAGAGGTGCATGATCACAATGACGCATGCGTAACCTTCTGGAATAGAATAGCCTCGCAACCTAAGTGGATGAAGGTCACCGAATTTGAAAGGCAATCTCAGAACGAGTACAACCAAACAAGAGACAGTGAAATAAACACTAGCCAGTTGCTATAAATACAAAACATGGCCGAGCAGATGAACATAAGCATGGAGGACACCACTGATCTCTATTTTGGGACAAGAATTTGAGACGGCAAAACCCGTCTACAAGTATACTAGAGGCGAATATTTGGTTGAAACCGAACAAGAGTATAGAGATTTGCCAACACATTTGCGCAATCTACATGATTATTACATGGTTGATACTAGAGGGGGGTACATTGGGTTCGATGTTGTTATCCCACCCTACTTGGTTTTTCAGCATCTTGAAGAAATGATACACCATGTTGAATATGAATGCTTGTTTCAACTTATCCAGAGGCGTGAGCTAGACACCCAGATAATGATGCTATGGTGCATGTAAGTACCCTACCTGCACGTTATTATAGTAAACTACGTCTTCTACATTTCAGTATATCCTTGGCTTCATATATGCAGGCGTGTGGCAAAATTATGCTTGCGACAGAAATTATATGATATAGCCTTCTTCGATCCACTTGTTGTAAATGAGAAAACATGCAGAGGCGATGAAGGAAATGACGTGCAACATCTAGAATCAGTGTTGTACGATGAGTTGAAACTGATCTTGAAATTAAAAAGAACCAACATACTCCTGACCTACAACTGCGAGTATGTGTTCTCGGCCCTTATTTTCGTGTTTCTTATTTGTTACTGAAGATTGTTCAATAACAAGGACTTTCTGATTGCAGACACCATTTCATCCTCGTGGACGTCATTCTTGGAGAAAATCGTATCGAGATGTGGGACTCAAAAATGAGGCCACTGTCTCAGATCTGTCCCCTACTCACAGTGCTGAATCGGTAAGTGATCCCTGTATCATAATATTTTTCTGATCACATAACACAATAGTATTCCATGTTTAGGGTTTAGGGGTTAGAGTTAGGGATCGTGTTGTTCAAGCTCACATAGCACATTCTAATGTCGCCACCTTTCACACTTTACAATGTGACACGGTGTCAAGGTGAAAATTGATGGGCACGACATGGCCCCATTCAAAGTTGGGTATTCGAAAATGAGGACCCTAAAACAGCCACAGGGGAATAACGAATGCGGGTTCTATGTAATGTGGGCGACGTTGGTATACTTCGGCCTCCAACCAAAAGATGGAGATGAGGCGGTTGTCAGCACAACGGCTGGCTCAGCTCGTCAGAACTCTGAAGAACACGAAGAACAGAGCTCGAGAGAGGATTTTTGTGCAGCGTAAGAACGTGCTGCGTTTTCTGTTTCTTCTCTTATTTATGGGGAGGTTACAGGGAACACTAAAAACCCTGAAAACCAGCTACTAAACCGGATCACGATCGAGTTGTGGACGCTGCCATCCCAACGTCCCTCGCCCGCAATCCTACTTGATCGCCACGACCCACTACTGCCGCGCCATCCCACGACGGAGTCCTAGCGATCCCCTAAACTCTAGGAAATCGAAACGTACGTGCCAAGTCGTGAACAGACTCACGCTACATGGCCTTATTTCTGACGAAACTGAACCTACACTAGCAACAGGGTTTAACTAACAATCACTCCCTAACCCTGTGCTGTTTACTGCACCTCAACGACACCAATTGCTGCTCGCAGTTCCTGAAACTTGACACGCCCCAGTGCCTTCGTCAGTATATCAGCAAGCTGTCCATTGGTGCCGATGAACTCGACCTCCACACGCCCGTCTTCCACGCACTCCCTGATGAAATGATACCTGGTATCGATGTGTTTGCTGCGGTCATGAAAGACAGGGTTCTTGCAGAGGGAAATTGCTGACTTGCTGTCCATCTTCAGCGTGAACTGCTCGGCCTCCTTCTTCTGCAGCTCACCGAGGAGGCGAGCTAGCCAGATGCCCTGGCATGCCGCCGTCGTTGCGGCGATGTACTCTGCTTCACAAGATGAAAGAGCGACCACTTTCTGCTTCATGGACTGCCAACTGATCAGGTTAGGCCCGAGGAAGAACAGAACGCCGGTGGTGCTCTTGCGGGTGTCCACGTCGCCCGCCATGTCGCTGTCGCTGTACCCGCACAGTGCAGCTTGTTTGTCTCCGCGTGTGTACCGGCATCCGAGATGCCGTGTTCCGGCGACGTACCGGAGAATGTGCTTGATGGCGGCCAGGTGTTCGGTGGTGGGCGCCTCCATGAACCGGCTCACGTAGCCCACTGAAAAGGCGATGTCGGGGCGTGTGTGCACCAGGTACCGCAGGCTGCCGACGACGCTGCGGTACTCCGTTGCATCTGTCGCCGGCGCGGTGCTCACCTTGCTGAGTTTGAACCGAGGCTCCATTGGTACGTGGCACGGGTTGCACCCAACCATGCCGCTCTTGTCGAGGATCTTCGTGGCATACGCGGCCTGGCTGAGCGTGATGCCGTCCACCTCCTGCTTGACCTCTATGCCAAGGTAGAAACTGAGCAGTCCCAGATCGCTCATGTGGAAGAGCTTCTTCATCTCCTCCTTGAAGTGTGTGATCTCCAGCTTGTCGTTGCCGGTGATGACGAGGTCGTCGACGTACACGCCAACTAGCAGCCTCGCCGTGCCCGCGCCACGCCCGTAGATGGCATGTTCAGACTCGCTTCTGCTGAAGCCGAGCGACAGCAGGCAGCTGTCAAGCTTGGAGTACCACGCTCGTGGTGCCTGACGGAGTGCGTACAGCGCCTTGTCGAGGCGCAGTACCTTGTGTTCTTGTCCGGCGACAGCAAAACCAGGCGGCTGCTCCACGTACACCTCCTCCTTCAACTCGCCGTTGAGGAAGGCGCTCTTCACGTCCATGTGATGGACTGGCAACCCTTCTTGTGCTGCGAGAGCGAGGAGCAGACGGACAGACTCGAGGCGAGCTACCGGAGCGAACACCTCCTTGAAGTCCACTCCCTGCCTCTGGACATAGCCCTTCGCGACGAGCCTCGCCTTGTACTTGTGCACGTCGCCGTTGGCGTCTCGTTTCAGCTTGTAGACCCACTTGAGTCCGATCGGCCGAGAACCTGCAGGCAGATCAACAAGGCGCCATGTTTTGTTGTCGATGATGGACGCCATCTCCTCGTCCATGGCGCACCTCCAGCTCGCATCTTGCTCGGCCTCGGCGAAAGAGTGTGGCTCGTCAATGGCCCCAAGGTGGAGCTCCTCTTCCTCGACCATCACATAGTCGAGGTCGTCCTCGTGCACCATCACGTAATCCTCGTAGATCTTCGGTTGCACGATGCCGTTGCGTGATCGCGTCGTCATGGAGTGGCGAGGCTGTGTCGGAGGCTCTGCTGCCTCTGGTGACGAAGCGCGTGGTGGAGGTGAAGGAGCTGGAGCAGCCGATGCAGGTTCAGGTTCAGTTTCAGCCCGCTCCGGTGATGAGGCAGAGTTCTGCTGCCCGCTCCCCGTCGCGGCAGGGCTTGCCGCGCGTGGCGATGCCCACGCCACTGTGTGCGTGTAGTAGTCGACGGTGAATGCGCCCGTATCGACCACCACACCCGGCTCCGTCCAGTTCCAGCTTGCCTCTTCATCGAACACCACGTCCCTCGTGACGTGGATGCGTTGCCGAGCCGGATCATACACCCGGTAGGCGGCCGAGCCTGGCTCGTACCCGAAGAACACCATCGGTGTGCTCCGGTCATCCAGCTTGGCGGGGTGCGGCTTCACGACCTTCACATGTGCAACACACCCAAACACACGCAAGTAGCTCACGTCTGGTTTCCGTCCGTGCCATACCTCATATGGTGTCTTGCCGTCGACGCTCTTCGTTGGCGAGCGGTTCAGCAGGTACACCGCGGTGCTCACCGCCTCGCCCCAGAACTTCGCTGGCACGCCCCTGGCCTTCATGATGCTGCGTGCCGCTGCAATGATGGTCTGGTTCCGGCGTTCCACCACCCCGTTCTGCTGCGGCGAGTACGGCGCGGTGAGCTGGCGCCCCACTCCCTCGTCAGTGCAGTAGGTGGCGAAGGTGATCGAGTTGAACTCGCCGCCGCGGTCCGTGCGGAGGAGTCAAAGCTTGCGCCCTGTCTCGACCTCCGCGTGCGCCTTGAAGTGCTTGATCGCGTTCGCCGCCTCGTCCTTGGTCCTGAGCAAGGTGAGCCACATGTAGCGGCTCTGATCGTCGACGAGGAGCAGAAAGTACTGCTTGCCGGCGGGCGTCGCCGGCGCAATTGGCCCGCAGAGATCTCCATGTACAAGATCAAGCAGGCCCTCGGCGCGGTACTTGGCGGCCTGCGGGAAAGGTGTTCGACGTTGCTTCCCCGCCAGACAGCTGTCGCACAGCTGCTCAACATGCTCGATGGACGGCAGACCGCGCACCATGCCGCGGCTCGCTAGCCTGCGGAGTGCGTCGAAATTCAGGTGTCCGTACCTGGCGTGCCACCTCCATGCGTCCACGCCGTGGCGTGCGGCGAGGCACACCGGCTGCGTGATCTCCAGAGTGACCACGTACAGCCTGTTGCGTGCCCGTGGCACTCGGGCCAGTAGGCGGTTCTGGCGATCCCGGAGACGAAGGAGACCACCGTGGATGTGGACGTCGCAACCGTTCTCGTCCAGCTGACCAAGGCTGACGATGTTGCTGCGGAGACGAGGTATGTAGTAGACATCGGTGAGTGCCCGATGCTCGCCGTTTTGGCAAGAGAACAGGACCGTTCCTCGCCCCCTGATCTCGACAACTGAGGTGTCGCCGAATTTCACGGTGCCCGTGACGCCGGTGTCAAGCTCGGCGAAGACGGACGCGCAGCCAGTCATATGGTTGCTGGCGCCGGTGTCCATGATCCATGTGTCGTCGCGTTGCGTCTCCTTGGTGAGGTGGACGTGCTCCTCGACCAGCTCGACGCGCTCGGCGAGGCCGGTGACCACCGTGACCACGGCCTCGGTCCGCGCCATCTGCAGCGTCTGTCCCTCGTTGACAGACACCGCTATTGCCGTCAGAAGCGCGGGCCCGTCGTCATCGTCGCGAAGAGTACATGCCCTCACGAGGTGCAGGGCTGGTTCATCTTCGTCAGTTTTGGCCACGTTGGCCTGCTGGCCCTTGCGCTCTCGACGCGGCTCCGTGCAATCCCTGGAGAAGTGGCCGGCGTACTTGTTGCAGTTATAACATTTTACCTGCGACATGTCGCGTTTGCCGCCGGAGTCGCGACGGTCGTTGTCGTGGCCTCGTCCCTGCGACTTGCCCTTCTGCTTGCCCTTGCCGCCGTTCGAGCCAGAGCCTTGCCCCTGCTCGCGTTGCTTGCCTCGGGCCAGCCACTCCTTCTCCGTGAGAAGCAGCTCCCCGCCGGCGAGGTTCGTTGCGGTGATTGAGCACCGCTCGACTGACGATCGCAGTCGCCCGATCAGTTCCTCGACTGACAGCTTGTTCAGATCGAGTAGAGTCTCGATGGAACACGCGATCTGGGCGTACTGGCTTGGTACCTCCCTGAGGATCTTCTGGACCACCTTGACCTCGTCGACGGTGTCCCCGAGGGAGCGCAGGTTGTTGACGAGTGCCGTGATCCGCAGGCCGAACGCGTCGAGGGTTTCGCCCTCCTTGAAGGCGATCTGCTCGAACTCCCTGCGGAGGCGCTGCGCGGTCGCCTCGCGAACGCGGCTCACCCCCAAGCGCATCAGCCTGACGGCTTCCCACGCCTCCTGCGCGGTTTCCTTGACGGCGAGGACCGGGATCATCTCCGGTGGCACGGCCCGCAGCAGCGCTGACAGAGCGGCCATGTCGTCGCGGTCGCCAGGCACGCCCATGCCCGACATGGCCTCCCAGAGACCTTGAGCACGCAGGTTGATCCTCATGATCAAAGACCACTCGACGTAGTTGGTGGCGGTGAGCGTGGGGTAGACGATCGTCCCGGCGCCGCCTCCTTGTACGACTCGTTCGTGGATGACGATCTCGGTGCCGTTGCCGCTGCGCCGTGTCCTGCTGCGCCCCCGGCTTAGTTCTCGTGCCGGCACCGGGCGCGCGACTGACGGCGCCCTGCTGCGGCGCTGTCCATCTTCACCGCCATCCGCCCTTCCATCCCCTCCTCCGTCGCTGCCGACCATCGTGCACAGGACCTCGAAAACGAGGCTCTGATGCCAAATGTCAGCACAACGGCTGGCTTAGCTCGTCAGAACTCTGAAGAACACGAAGAACAGAGCTCGAGAGAGGATTTTTGTGCAGCGTAAGAACGTGCTGCGTTTTCTGTTTCTTCCCTTATTTATGGGGAGGTTACAGGGAACACTAAAAACCCTGAAAACCAGCTACTAAACCGGATCACGATCGAGTTGTGGACGCTGCCATCCCAACGTCCCTCGCCCGCAATCCTACTTAATCGCCACGACCCACTACTGCCGCGCCATCCCACGACGGAGTCCTAGCGATCCCCTAAACTCTAGGAAATCGAAACGTACATGCCAAGTCGTGAACAGACTCACGCTACATGGCCTTATTTCTGACGAAACTGAACCTACACTAGCAACAGGGTTTAACTAACAAAGCAACAGGGTTTAACTAACAGCGGTGTGTATGCTTCACATTTCTTGTTTAGCGGTTAATTCTATATTTCTTATTGTTTTGTCTTACATTTGTTCATTTCGATATCATCCTTCTTAAACGACAGCGCAAGGCATTTGGCCACCAAAGGTTGTTAGACTCCGAGATCAGAGGATTGAGTTCCGAGCTAGCAGAATTCATCATGGACGAGATAGTGAGTAAAACCGGAGCATTCCCCATCGCTAAGACCAAGAAGTTCAAGGCAAACTATGATAGAGTGCAGCTCGAAAGATTAGTTTAATAGGGATCTCGATGGATTTGTGGTAATGTGGTCTGTAATTTCATAAGTACATTTTTTCTTCTTCTTTGTACTATAAATCTAGTTGCATTTGTTCAATATCACCGTGTAAATTTCCGCTACAATTAAAAATATTAAGTACAACACAAAAATAATAAAATAATTTATTAATAAATAACAAAAAGTGGAAAAAATCACTGGCGGTTCATAGAGAGAACCGCCGCTGATGAGAAGGTCATCAGTGGCGGTTCGTGGCGAGAACCGCGACTGATGAGATGCTCATCAGTGGCGGTTCGTAGAGAGAACCGCCACTGATGACCATCTCATCAGTGGCGGTTCGTAACACAAACCGCCACTGATAGGACTCATTAGTGGCGGTTTGTAACAAGAACCGCCACTGATAGCTCTATACAACAGTGACGGTTCGTGTTACGACCCGTCACTGCTGAGTGCTCATCAGTGGCGGTTTAAAAAACCCGACACTGATGTGCATACCACATCAGTGTCGCTTTGGTTGTGGCGGTTCAAAAACCGCCACTGATGGGCTTTTTGAACCGCCAGTGATGTGGCTTTTTGTGGTAGTGTATGACAACCGATTTTCAAGATAGAAGAGAGTTTTAAGTGGAAACCCAAGCATCTGGGCTAGAGACCGATTGTGTTGCTTGCACGACCGCTATAATCAAGATACGAGACTAACAATTAAGCTAAGTATGAAGATATGCTTAAGGGATTTCAACTTCCTCAGGAAGTAAGGCTGATACTATTGAGGTATTTGGAGATTTGCAATTAGTAATTAATCAATTGATCGGCCTATATGAATGCAAAGATGATATTTTAAGAGGAGTATTTTGACATTGCTGGAACGAAGATGGTATTGTCAGTCCAGCAGCAATACACTTTTCCATTATTTAAAAGGAAATATTAATTATTCTCTGGAAGTGGATTTGGCAATGTTACAGTGGAACACGTTCATAAATTCTGATGGCAATTAAAGATCAAATTATAACATTGACACTGAAAGCCGATGAGATATGTCTATCGGCTACATGTCTGCAGCTAGGAGAGGAAAGAGAGTGAGGTAGTGAGGTCTACCAAAAAAGGCCCGCTCCCCCCGCGTCGCCCCCGCTCGGGCGACTCGGGCGGGATCGCAACCCTAGCCGCCGGGGGCTCCCCGTCCTTCCATCCCTCCCTCCGCCGCCGCCGAAGGACGCTGCCGGCATATTGCCTGGGGGCTGACGGCAGTGGCGGGGGCCTTCCCTCTCTCCTGCGCCATGGGGGCGGTGCGGAGCCCCGCGGCGTGTGGTGGCACGGCCGATCTGGCCTTGGTGGCGTGGCGGGCCTACCTTGACCGGTGGCGGCGCGGCGGCCGCCTCGGCCTAGGGCGGCGATGGTGGCGGGTGCGGCGGTCGGTGCCCTACTTCGGGCAGCGGCCTTGGCTGCGTTCGGCGGCGGCCGCCGGGTCTGCGGTGACGGACCATCTGACCTCGGATCGGCGGTGGCGGCATGGAGGGCCTGGTGGTTGAGTCGGCGCCATGCGTGGTTTGCCCTCCGGACAGATCTGATCTGGCCGGTGCGGCCTGCTCGATGTGCGGCGGCTCAGATCGGCGGCGACCCGTGCACACGATGCTTGATGGAGGTTCTTCGAGCGGATCCCGGTGAAAACCTCGTTCTCGGATTGATGCCAAGACCGGCGTTGGCGGCACTCTTTTGTGTCATTACCTTATTGAAGGCATCGCCGTGGAGAAGCTCCAGACCTCTATCCGCTACCTCCGGGAGAAACCCTAGATCAGTAGATCGGATGACGGCGGCGCGTTGGTGTCGTTTCCTCCTTGGGGGCGTCATTCTTGGAGGCGTACACGGGATCGAGGGACCAGTGGGCGGCTTTTTTGGTGGAGCGGTGCTTCATCCTACACATTGATGACGACAGATCTCGGCGGCGTGGCGCAGTGGAGACTCGGCGCCCGATGCGCGGTGATGGACTCGCGCAGGAGGAGGTAGTTGTCTGGCGTCATGGTGTCGTCGATGGCAGAGTGGCCTGACAAGGTAGAAGCCTCAATATCTGCTCTGAGGACGGACCTGTGGAAGATGGCGGCGACGACACATGTGAGTGCGTCAGACCAGTTTATCCCACAGACCCGGTATATGGCTCGGCTGGGGCTTCTGGCTTTTTGATGATAGGCTTAGGTGAGTGGTCTGGGTATTTGGCCCAGCTAACACCCCTTCATCATATGGATAGGAGTAGTGGCATATGTTGCCAAGATGACGATTTCAGGCATATTGTTGTAATACTTTGTAAGGTCCTCGAGAATAATCAATAAAGTGGCCGCATGCATCTCCCAGATGCAGAGGCCGGGGGTCATCCTCCTTTTCTAAAAAAAAAATGTTATGGATCCAGTGCCAAGTTAATTACAGAAGCATTAAGCGTTGAGTTAATGGTGGGTATACTGCCATTATTTTATTTGTCAGTCATGAGATGATTCTATCGGCTATGAGCATTTATAATTTAAAGCCCATAACCCTCAATGAATATCCAACGCAGCTTCAGGCTATACTATCTTGGATTCTTTCATCGGCTACTGTGTCTTGGTATAATAAATAGCCGATTGAGGTAATAACAAAGGATAGCTTATGGCCCGTGGAATATTTTAATTCTCTATTGCCAGGGAAGCAACACTAATAGCCGATGAAGCGCTAGTTCTTTATGTGGCGATGATTCTATCGGCCGAAGGAAGCGGAGACATGGAGGCCGATTGATGGCTATGGACGACTTTAATTGTCTGGGTCACACAGGCAACTTGTTTTCAACTACCGATATTATTCATGGCATCTAAAAGTCGAAATCCAGATTCAGCATGGGTAATAGTATTTGAGTATGGGAGCGTGCAATATCCAGAGGTCATCCGATGCATCACGAAATCCAGCTACATGCATGCAGTCCAAGTTTATTGGTGCCCATGGAAACTAATACGGAGTACTTAATACTGTGCGTAATAGACTCGGCTGGTAATTAATTATTGCATGCCGTCACGCAGTGATAAGTTAGATAAAAGAATCGGCTGATAGAGAGTAGAATCGGCCACTAACTTTGAAGTTCAAGGCCTTGCATACATGGTGTAAGAAGTTTTGGCCTGTGATAGCCGATTTCAGGAAACGCGCAAAGAGAAATATCAAAGGAAGATGCTGATGGTCATACTCATTGCCTCCAGGAAGCTGATTCTAGTTAAAAGGGACATCGGCACTTAAATCAAAAATAAGGATAATTGGCCTGATAGAGTTATTTTATTTTATTATAATAAAAGCAGCCGATAGAGGTTGTTTCCATCAGATTTCTCTTTCTGTTTGGATAGCTGATGAATAATTTCCATGAAGGCCTCGTCAGTAATTTCATGTTCATCGGCTGCACGAATTATTCAGGAGGAGCCGATGGATTGCTACTCCATTGTTTAAGCCTTGGCTTATTATTTAAGTTCGTCCGTGCCGTTGTGCAGAATACAGAAGATGCCACGGTTGCTGAGCACGAGACTGATCCTGATCTGGGAACAGTTGATGCAACACGTACACCTAGTAACCGGTCAAGCACTGCAGGACTAAGCACATCACCTGGAGCGACCATCCGCTCATCACCTGTGGCGCATGCATGGACTTCGGCTGGAGTACATCACAACGAAAGATCCACGTCGCTTGTATCGCCAGGACGTGACGCGTACACTAACGATGGACAGGCGCACCACCCGGTAATGCCGACTGCGTCCCTGGCAGGGATCTGTCATCTACTCAGCCTATAGCTACGGACAGGAGTAGCGGCCAGCCGATCGAGCAAACAAGTAGCAACTGTCGACGGAATACGGTCAGCAGTCCATCGAGGGGTATCCCCCGATGGTAGATGAGAAGATGGTGGAGGTGCGCGAGATCGGGAACAAGGTGGACACAAGAGCGCAGAGACACCGATCTAGACAAGTTCGGGCCGTCAAATCGACGTAATACCCTACGTCCTGTGGTTGGTTTGCTATTGATTGTATG
Source organism: Thinopyrum elongatum (assembly GCA_011799875.1). Classification (NCBI taxonomy): domain Eukaryota; kingdom Viridiplantae; phylum Streptophyta; class Magnoliopsida; order Poales; family Poaceae; genus Thinopyrum; species Thinopyrum elongatum. The sequence continues at coordinate 702,142,181 of CM022303.1, read as the reverse complement.
AGAGCAATAAGCCGTGTTTTGGAGGGGGGTCCCTACCCGCCTTATATAGCCGGGGGTATGGTTACAATCCGATACGATCTATCCTAGTCAGTTACATGGTAATCAGGATACAAATCGTATCGTATCTAATAGAGATGATCCGATATCTTCGGGGTTCCTTGCGAGGCACGACCTGGAGTACCGAGCAACGCCAAGCAGGACCGAGCACCACCGAGCCAGGCCGAGCTCTCTGTATCTTCATCATCTGGGCTGGACCACCCCTAGCGATACGGCCCAAGTCATTAGCCGAGGATACCCGGGGGCTTGACCCCCACAGCTAGTCCCCGAGGGAATTTCCTATACGACGCACTCTGCGTCAAAATGTCGGGCAATCGCACAGTCTTCCTCGCGATCGACCCAGACAGGCCGGCCCATTAGAAGCGTTCCAGCGATCCCGGTTTTGGGAACCTGCTGGAAGGTTCCAGCCAGTTTTTCCCGGTTTTGGGAACTTCTAGTGGTTCCTGAACCGGTTTTCCCCTTTTTTTTTCGTTTTTCTTTCTTTCTTTTTTCCTGTTTGTTTTATCTTTTCTCTCCTTTTTCGTGTTCTTTTCTCTTTCTTCTTTCCTTTTTTGTGTTTTTCGAAAAATGTTCATAATTTCAAAAAATGTTTGCATTTATCATATATTGTTCAAAAAATTTAAAAATTGTTTCCATTTCCAAATTTATTCAGAAATTCAGAAAATGTTCGCTTTTTCGAAAAAATGTTCGTGCTTTTCAAAATTTGTTCATAAATTCAAAATTTGTTCAAAATTTCACTACTTCTCAAATTTTGTTCAGTATTTCAAAAATTGTCTCAAATTTTATTTAAAAATTGGGTTTTAAAAATTTGTTCGGGAGTTTAAAAAATGTTCCTGTTTCAAAACTGTTCATGCTTTTTTTTAAATGTTCATGTTTTCAAATTTTGTTCTAGGATTTTAAAAATTGCTTGCAAATTTCTAAAAATGTTCGTGTTTCTAATTTTGTTCTGGAGTTTCAAATTTTTTTGGTGTTTTCAAATTTTGTTCGGGAGTTTCAATTTTTTTAGTGTTTTCAAATTTTGTTCGGGAGTTTAAAAAAAATTCACATTTTTCAAAAATGTTCGCGTATCCATAAACTGTTTTGCCATTCAAAAAATGTTCTAGTTTTCTAAAAAATGTTTGTTTTTTCAATTTTTTGGGGCAGTTTAAAAATTGTTTCCGTTTCCAGAAATTGTTTGTGTTTTTCGAAATGTTTGAGTTTTTCCAAATATATAAATTTCGAAAAGTGTTCGCGGTTTCATACGGAATTCACTTTTTTTCCAAAAAAATATTTCGTGTTCAAAATTTGAAAAACGTTCGTATCGGCGCTTGATTCGGTTCTTAAGTATTTGCGCTGTCTATTAAAACACCTAGCTCGCCAGCGCAAGTGGTATGAGTACTCATCGTGAAGCAGTTGGTCTTGCGATCGAATCCTGCTTGGCGCATTATTTTTTGCGATCGCTGTAGTTTCTTCGCAGCCACATGGGCCGGCCCAGTCAGGGCACCGCCCTGTGCGTGCCCTCGACATTCTGCCGCAGTTAGCGCCAGATAGGAGCTCCCGTCCCCGAGCGCCTTGTATCCGTCGGCGACGCCTCGCCAATGTCATCCGAACAACGCCATTCCGATGCCGATCGATCAACGAGGTCCCGACCGGTCGGAGTGGAGAGCCGAGCAGTCGGAGCGAAGAGCCGAGCAATCGGAGCAGGTTCCCGACCAATCGGAAAGAAGAGCCGAGCAGTCGGAACGAGTTTCCGACCAATAAAAATGTCAGCCGATCTTTGACGAGGTTCGCCGTAAGGATGCAAGGAGCTTAGAAAAGAAAAAACTGAAAAAGTTCCACCCTGAAGTGTCACCTGTAGGAAAAGGGCCTAATGTGAAGCTCATTAGTCCCGATTTGTAATTGAACCGGCACTAATGTGATCATTAGTGCCGGTTCCAACGGCTAGGCGGGCGGCGCTCATTAGTACCGGTTCGTGGTGAACCTTTAGTACCGGTTCGTGCCACGAACCGGTACTAAAGAGGTGGTGGCAGGCTGTATGTTGAGTTTACAGAACTATTTCAATTATTCAATCAAGACGCACTCGACAAATTTATTGTCAGTTGCTATTGTCTGTAAGTGATTTCTTTCTGTAATTTAAGTCTCAAGCTAGTTGTAGTGCTCGTTGACCATTGCCTGTAATTATCCTCACTATATTATTTTCTGTGGTATTATGCAGAATGAAGATCTATGAAATGAAAAAAGCTGGACGCTATGGCATTGGGTTCATTGACCCAAATACCATTAATCAAGAGACATGGTCACAAGAATGGTCGAAAAAAGACACAGAGAAAACCTTGCTAGAGTTCTTGAAGCGCCTAAATACCAATCAAGATATACTACTTCCTTACAACTTCGAGTGAGTCACACTGTCTTGTACTACAAATTCTGTTTTTGCTTATTAGCTAGATGTTAATAAGTGTATAGGATTTAGGGTAGTTGATGAGTGTTACGCACATGCCCGCTTAATTTATACATGCAAACGTGTGCGCATGCAGTTTTCACTGGATCTTGTTAATCATTCAAGTTGAAGATGAAAAAGTTGAAGTACTGGACTCACTACTTAAACCTGATACTGAGTACTCAATCGTGAAGGGGATGATCGACAGGTAATTTCAATGATTATTGAACTATATGTCGGCCTCTTTAGTTCGTCATTTCCTGATATCAATTAATTAATAACTCCTTTATTCATTTTCTTTGCCGGCGGACAGGGCATGGGAAAAGTTCATCAAACAGGTTCCAGGTCAATGGAAACAAAACCTGAAACGGCATCGACCCAAGGTAATTAATTAAGTAGTACTAGTTAGGTACCATCTCTTTAATTCTAGTTTCAATACCATTAACTATCATGCTTGATTAATTATTATCTTATTGAATTCTATTCTCGTAAAGGCCCTGAAGCAGACGTCGGGGACTGATTTATGTGCATACTACGTTTGCGAGAATATTCGCATGATGGCGTCCGAAAGGAACTTATCTAATAGACAGCTATGAGTACGTTTGGCAGAATACTATTCACAATTTTTACATCATTATCTAATATATATACACACAACTAATACATGCATATTGATCTCCTTCTTTAAAGTTCTTGGTGATGTGGGATAAGCTACTACTAACGGATTGCGTACAAGCAATTCAAGAGGAAATAGCGGGATTTTTTCTCGACCAGGTCATAGATCCCAAAAGAGAATTTCATTACCCGCTACCGCAGTAATGCCTTCATATATGTTGGAGAAATTGTATATACCAAATTGTATATATACATGTGTATGTGTGAATGGTGGTGCGAGACATTCGATGATATATATATATATATATATATATATATATATATATATAATATATATATATATATTATATATATATATATATTATATATATTATAGGATAGGTTGTACGAGAAATTCTATTTATATATATGCATAACGTGTACAATATGTAGTATCGTAAAATCCCCGCAAATGAAAAAGAATTAAATGAAAAACACAAAATTAAAGGAAAAATAAATCATAAACCCAAAACCCCCTAAACCTACTAAAGGTCTCCCAGCCCCCGGCGCGTGCTCGTGCCACGTGGTGGCCCTTTAGTGACGGTTCGTGTTGAACCGGAACTAAAGGGGGGACCTTTAGTCCCCATCCTTTAGTGCCGGTTCCAGAAACCGGCACTAAAGGGCCACACGAACGGTGCTAAATCTCAATTCTGCACTAGTGTGTAGCCACTTAATACTCCGAGACAGAAGAAAACGTCACCGAGGAGTATGCACCCCAGGCGCATATAAAGACATCGGCGAGAGCTAAAAGATGGCACGCACCGCAAGGTGCAGTGACACTCCTTAGTCCCTGAGTCTCGGGTCAGATTAGAGACATGTGGCCCGAGGGTCAAAAAAGAGAGCCGAGCTGTGTGTAACGATAACACACACCACAAGGTGAAGTGTAGCCACTTAGTCCCCGAGCCTCGGGTCAGACGAGAGACATGTGGCCCGAGGGTAAAAAACGAGTGATTTTGATAAAAAACTATCACTTTATGGGTTTGCGTCCCACTGAACTACCACTTTTTAAAAAGTGATCAAAAACTATCAAATTTTTTTAATTTTGTGACTAAAAACTACCAGTTTCAGATAATGATCAGTTTAAACGTGTTTATGACAGACGAGGCTCATCTGTCAGGGTTGATGTCGCAGGAAAGTCAACTCCGTTAGATTAGCTCTGTATATAAGGCGTTATGACATGTGCGACCCACATGTCAGTCCCTATGTGACAATTCACCAAAAAATTGAACTTTACCTCACCTCGGCTGGGAATCGAACCATGGTCGCACCGTTGCCTGCTATAGGAGTTAACCAGCTGGACTAAACAGATTTGGTGATATATCTGTCGTTCGACTTTTAATGTATTGTTCTACCACGCCCTTCTTCTTCCTCCAGATATGCCTGCACAGGAGATTTGGCGATGACGAGCGCCGGTATTTGGAGGCTCGTCGGCCGGCGCCTGGCAAGGGCGACTACGTCGGGAAGGAATCTAGGTTGGGCGCGAGTTCCCCCACGCCGGCGTCCGGCAGGGGCTGCTGCATCGGGGCCGGCGCGGGCGGCGGTGCGAGGAAGCCGGGCACGAGCGGTGGGGCCAGCTGCTGCTGCGCGGGGCGCGGCGCTGGGCACGAGCGGCGAGGCCAGCTGCTGCTGCGCGGGCCGCGACGCCGGGCCCTCCCTGCTGAGCTCGGCGACGGAGTGACCTTGCATGACGCGCCGGAGCCGGGCACGAGCGACGGGGACAGCCGCTGCTGCTGTGCGGGGCGCGATGCCGGGCCGTCCCTGCTGAGCTCGGCGCCGGAGCTGCGCGTGGACGACGCAGGCGGACGCCCAGGGACCCGCCGCCGACGTCCGTCGTGGCCATGGGGGTGGGGCGCGGAACAGAGGAGGCGGAGGAGGTGCGGACGGACGGCCTGTGCACGCCTCGCCTCACCGGACAGGCGGACGAAGATTTTCCACAGGCGAGCGCCGGCGGTGGAGGGCGGCGGAGGTGGCGCGGAGGTGCACACGATGTGTTCGAGGAAATGCCACGGAGAGAGGAGGAAGGAGGAGGTTGATGCTGACGTGTGGGCCCCACCTGTAATAACGGTCAGAATAAACGGAGTTGACTTTGTGGCCACGTCAGCCCTGACGGGTGGGTCCCATCTGTCATAAACACATTTAAATCGTCTAAACTAGCCATTATCCGAAAGTGGTAGTTTTTTATCACAAAATTAGAAATTTTTGGCAGTTTTCGGTCAGTTTTTAAAAAGTAGTAGTTCTGTGGGACGGAAATGGTAGTTTTTTGTCAATCACTCGTCAAAAACAAAGGTTCGAATTCAATGTAAACTGATGTATTCAACACAAGCGAGGAGTCCCCGAGCTTGGCGGGCCAAGGTACTCGACTGTGCCACTTCAGCGGTCCAAGTGTAAAATATAACGGCCCAGGCGAACTGCACCTGTAACAGGCCCAGTTGCTGGCCCAAGAAGTCGAAAGGGCAAGCGACGTGCGCGAAGACAGCGGCGACGTGGCGGAGAAACCGGGCGGTGGAGGCAATGCCGTTACTGGTGAAACCTTAGAAGTCGAAAAGGCGTCGGATCTGGCGTTATAAACTGCACGGCGGGTGGACGGAATCTTCTCTTTGCGCTCATTCGCTCGTTCGTCCACTAGCCACTGCAACCAACCACACGCCCACTCTCGGAGCTCTCGCCTTCCAGAGCTCCCGCAACCGCCACCCTGAACCAAGCCATGGCCAAGGGTAAGCGAAGCCGCGAGAGTCCGAAGACGGGGAAGAAGGCGGCCGGCGCGCGACCAGGAGTGGGTGGCGTCGACCGTGACAACGGAGAACCTCAATGACCTCGTATTCGACGGAGTCATCCAAGATCGGGAGACCGCCGGCTGGAGGGCGGCTTCTGGTGAGCCTTTCCCCACCCCCGGAACTCATGAACTTGTAGTTTTCGAGTCTTTTGTCTTGCGGGGCTTTGGGATCCCAGCGCACCCATTCCTTCGGGGGCTGCTGACTTATTACTGCATCCAACTTTGCCATCTGAACCCCAATAGCCACCTCCACATTTCCATCTTTATCCATCTGTGCGAAGCCTTCCTTGGCATTAACGCACATTTCAACCTCTTTCGCCACCTGTTCTGCCTCAAACCATTCTCCCGGGGGGCGAAAATTGTTGGTGGTGTCTATCTGCAACTTCGGGAGGGGATGTCGAAGCAGTACATCCAGTACCCCCTCGCTGATTCGCTCAAAGGGTGGAATGCTCGGTGGTTCTACATCAGCAACCAACCGCCGAGCATCTCATCTGACATCGACTCTCTTCCCGAGCCATGCGACAGCTAGTCGGCTTGGCCGAGGAAGGAGGACATGTTTCAAGTTGACGAATTGATGCAGATGATAGCCGATCTCAAGGAGAAAGGAATGAATGGTGTTGGAGTCACTGTTAACTTCGTCGGCCGACGCATGCAGCCTTGCAAGGAGCATGTCCGCTGAGCCTATGAATACTCCGGCGCTAAAGACATCACTCGGGAAGCGCCCGAGCCGGTGGAAAGGGGAGATGCCTATGTCTGAGTGGCCGGATTCTTCAAGGGTGGTACATCACTGAAGAACCGAGGACATCCAAAGCCCTTTAGCCTGAGGAATCTGAGGCCAGAGGTGACGACCAAAAATAAGTCTTATTCTCTTTATGTTGCGAAGGTCGATTAGGTTCTTGATAATTTGCCTCAAAGACGCAGGATCGGCTGGCCTTCGTTTCGGATGCGCCGACCGAAGAATGGCCAGCAGCGGTGGACCACCAACCATCTCAGAAACGTAAAGCCGAGCCGGTTGAGGTGGTGGAGTCATCATCAACTTCTTCATCTTCCGAGGAGGAAATCCCCAAGCCTGCCGAGAAAGCACACGGCAAGGGACCAATGCCGAAGGAGAAGGAGCGGAAGAAGGCGAAGAAGAGCCCGGCACCTCCACCTAAGCCGAAGGCCATAAAGATTGGAGAAAGGCGCAAGCACTAGTAGAAAACAGGGCTTTGGTCCAGGCCAGCCCAGCCCATTAGTCCCGGTTCAGTCAGGAACTGGGACACATGGGGGCATACGTCCCGGTTCGTGCGTCCAGGGGGCCGGCCGGGGCTCGTGGGGCATTGGTCCCGGTTCGTCTGGACCCTGGGCCACATCCATTGGTCCCGGTTCGTGGCTGGAACCGGGACCAAAGGGTTCCAACCGGTTGGAACCCTTTGGTCCCGGTTCCAGCCACGAACCGGGACCAAAGGGTTCAACCAGGTGGAAACCCTTTGGTCCCGGTTCCAGCCACGAACCGGACCAATGTTGTGCCTATACATACCCTCGCCCGCGGCAGAGCCTCCACACTCTGTTTTTTCTGGCCGGCGAGGGAGGTGTTTGTGGTGCTTAGCTCACCTCCTATGCACATGAGGTGTTCGATGAAATGCCCGAGCAACACTACTTAAGCTTTCTCCTCTCCAAACTCGACCTTCAAGCTCCATTTTCCTCAAGATTTGTCTAGATTAGCGGTCCGTCACGTCCGTCCCCGTCTTCACCGCGTCGATCGCCGCGCGATTTCGTCGCCGGCATAACCGTGATGAGCCTCTGTGTCTTATCTTCTTTCTAAAAGAAAAAAATTCTTACTTGTATGATTTACATAGATACTTGTATAATTTTCTTACTTTTTATTGTTTGTTATTATATAGTGCGATGGTTTTGGTATCCGCCCCCATCGGCCCTCGTCCTGTTATGATTCGGATGTGGTATATATATATTTATTAACTATTTGGTTCATTGTGTTTATGACAATTATGCCGACCAACGTAACATAGAATTTTTTTATCTAGGAGTTATGTGAACCGGAAATTCAACCGACCCTATGTGGAGAGGGTAAATTTAGTTGAAGAAGAAAACAATTACTTGAAGGAAAAATTGAAAAAAAATGAGGAGGAGAGAGATATTGGAGTTGCATGTTGCGGATGTCGTCGATGATCACAAGATCAAGATGGATGCAATGCGCTTCAAGATTAGAAAGTATAGAAAATATGCCATTCATACCGAGGCTTGGTATCATTATGCCGTTGGATCAATTGTTACCTTGGTTGCGATTATGATCGCATTTGTTGTTGCATTGAAATGTTTTACATAGTTTCAATAATGTATGGTTTAATTAGATGCTCTGAAGAGCTATATGTTGTTCAATGAGAACTATGTATGAACTTTGGTTTTAATGTGATGATGAACTTCTATTAATTTGGTCACTTATCTGTTCATGATGTTTTGTAATGGTTTTTGACACACTTAATTATATATGATGCACGCAGATGAACCGGCAATGGATGTACGGTGACAGACGCACCTCCGAGTATATTAAGGGCGTGCATAATTTTCTCGAAGTGGCTGAGGCAAACAAGCAGAATGGTTTTATGTGTTGTCCATGCCCTATATGTGGGAATACGAAGTCTTACTCTGACCGGAAAATCCTTCACACCCACCTGCTTTATAAGGGTTTCATGCCACACTATAATGTTTGGACCAGACACGGAGAAATAGGGGTTATGATGGAAGACAGCGAAGAAGAAGAGGACGATGACAACTATGTGCCCCCTGAATACGATGATGCTGCAACGGGGGAAGCTGAAGATCAAGAGGAACCAGACGATGTGCCCGATGATGATCTCCACCGGGTCATTGTTGATGCAAGGAGACAGTGCGAAAGTGAAAATGAGAAGCTGAAATTCGATCGCATGTTAGAGGATCACCAAAAAGGGTTGTACCCCAATTGCGAAGATGGCAACACAAAGCTCGGTACCGTACTGGAATTGCTGTAGTGGAAGGCAGAGAATGCTGTGCCTGACAAAGGATTTGAGAAGCTACTGAAAATATTGAAGAAGAAGCTTCCAAAGGATAACGAATTGCCCGACAGTACGTACGCAGCAAAGAAGGTCGTATGCCCTCTAGGATTGGAGGTGCAGAAGATACATGCATGCCCTAATGACTGCATCCTGTACCGCGGTGCGTACGAGGATTTGAACGCATGCCCGGTATGCGGTGCATTGCGGTATAAGATCAGACGAGATGACCCTGGTGATGTTGACGGCGAGCCCCCCAGGAAGAGGGTTCCTGCCAAGGTGATGTGGTATGCTCCTATAATACCACGGTTGAAACGTCTGTTCAGAAACAAAGAGCATGCTAAGTTGATGCGATGGCACAGAGAGGACCGTAAGAAAGACGGAAAGTTGAGAGTACCCGCTGAGGGGTCGCAGTGGAGAAAAATCAAGAGAAAGTACCGGACTGAGTTTGCTGGTGACCCAGGAACGTATGGTTTGGTTTAAGCGCGGATGGCATTAATCCTTTCGGGGAGCAGAGCAGCAATCACAGCACCTGGCCCGTGACTCTATGTATCTATAACCTTCCTCCTTGGCTGTGCATGAAGCGGAAGTTCATTATGATGCCAGTACTCATCCAAGGCCCTAAGCAACCCGGCAACGACATTGATGTGTACCTAAGGCCATTAGTTGAAGAACTTTTACAGCTGTGGAATGGAAACGGTGTACGTGTGTGGGATGAGCACAGACAGGAGGAATTTGACCTGCATGCGTTGCTGTTTGTAACCATCAATGATTGGCCTGCTCTCAGTAACCTTTCAGGACAGACAAACAAGGGATACCATACATGCACGCACTGTTTAGCTGACACCGAAAGTATATACCTGGACAAATGCAGGAAGAATGTGTACCTGGGGCATCGTCGATTTCTTCCGACCAACCATCAATGTCGAAAGAAAGGCAAGCATTTCAATGGCGAGGCAGATCACCGGAAGAAGCCCGCCATGCGTACCGGTGATCACGTACTTGCTATGGTCAATGATTTACACGTAATCTTTGGAAAGGGTCCCGGCGGACTATCTGTTCCGAATGACGCTGAGGGACGCGCTCCCATGTGGAATAAGAAATCTATATTTTGGGACCTACCCTACTGGAAAGACCTAGAGGTCCGCTCTTCAATCGTTGTGATGCACGTGACAAAGAACCTTTGCGTGAACCTGCTAGGCTTCTTGGGCGTGTATGGAAAGACAAAAGATACACCGGAAGCACGGGAGGACCTGCAACGTTGGCACGAAAAAGACGGCATGCCTCCAAAGCAGTATGAAGGTCCTGCCAGCTACGCTCTTACCAAAGAAGAGAAGGAAATCTTCTTTGAATGCCTGCTCAGTATGAAGGTCCCGTCTGGCTTCTCGTCGAATATAAAGGGAATAATAAATATGGCAGAGAAAAAGTTTCAGAACCTAAAGTCTCATGACTGCCACGTGATTATGACGCAACTGCTTCCGGTTGCATTGAGGGGGCTTCTACCGGAAAACGTTCGATTAGCCATTGTGAAGCTATGTGCATTCCTCAATGCAATCTCTCAGAAGGTGATCGATCCAGAAATCATACCAAGGCTTTTCAATTTCAGGGTCATTTAGCTCAAAAAAATCAGTAAATGCATGAAAAATAACAGATGAAGTCAGAAAGGGTTGAAAATTGATGATGTTGCTTTGAATGGTTCATTTTGAGCACACAAAAAGTCTGGAGTTCAAATAAGTTCAAAAAAATAAAATCTCTTTGTAACAGATGAGTTTTCGTCCGAAACCCTGATACTTCGAAAGAGATTGTCCATTTTGTACACGAAGTGCATCCAGTTTTTGCCGTAACCCTCTCAACTTTTATGAAACTCTAATAGCAAAAATAATAAACTAAAAGAATGAACTAGAAAACTTTGATGAAACTCTAATAGAAAAAGAATGAACTAGAAAACTTTAATGAAACTTTAATAGCTAAAGGAATCAACTAAAAAACTTTTTAAACCTCTTGTATTATTGAAACTAAAATTATATAAAATTTATGCAACTAAAATTATCAAAGTATTTTCTCTTCAAAACATTAAAAGAAAAAGA